>VZQC01012403.1:1289510-1394658 GCA_009823505.1 Rhizomys pruinosus
TTATGATTGACAGTTCCAGGGAATTAGAGTCCATTGTGGCGGGAGGCATGGCGGCTGGATCTGGAGCAGGAAGCCAAGGGTCACATCTCGCAAAGAGCACAGGAAGCAGAGAGAGAGCAACTGTAGACCACGAGGCTTGTTAAACTCACTAAGCCTGCCCCCAATAATGTACTTCCTCTAGCATGGCCACACCTTCTAAGACCTCCAAAAACAATGCCACAAACTGGAGACAAATGTCTGAATACTTACAGCCTATGGGGGACACTCATTCAAACCACCACAAACCCAAATGCCCCTCAACTGACGAGTGGATAGAGAAAATGTGGTACATGTATGCAATGGATTTCTATGCAGCAGGAAAGAAAGACATCATGAACTTTGCAGGTAAATAGATGGAGCTAGAAGATATGTTAACTGAAGTAACACAGTCCCAGAAAAACAAACGACAAATGGTATCCCTCATCTGTGGATGCTAGTGTCAATAACCCAGTTGTAAATATTTCTTGTGGAGAGGGATGCATATTAAAATAACAACATCTGGGGCTGGAGAGATAGCCTAGCAATTAAGAGCACCTACTGCTCTTGCAGAGGACCTGGGTTTGATCCCCAGCACCCACATGGCAGCTAAGAACTGTCTTTCATTCCAATTCCAGGAGAACTCCAGTTCCAGGGAAATCTGACGCCCTCTTCTGACCTCCGTGGCATTGCACGACATAGGTGCACAAGCCTACATGCAGACAGTACACTCATACACATACAAAAATTAAAAATTAAAAAAGAACAAAAACAGAAAGACTGCATGAGAAAACTGACTGAAATGGTGAATCGGGAGGGGTGAGAGGGGTGGGAGAGGGACACGGGTCTATATTCTATTAATCTATATTTAATTTAAAAATTACAAGGTATTCTACTTAAAATCTATATAACAATAACTTTGGGATTAACATATACAAATGTTCTCTATAATTTTTGTGTTATACAGTATCATCTTGTAACATTCTATTTTACTTGTAGGATAATTTAACTTAAGGAATTAAGTTTGCTTCCCAAATTAACAACATACAGTCACCCAAAACAGCTTGGATAAATTAAATGAAATTTACATCTTGATTCCTGCATATAGGTATGTGTACTACAACTGCCTTTTTGAGACTCATGGGTCAAAAAATACAAACCTAAAATAAAAAAGAAGGGATACCATTATATATTAAACCCTTTTGTCAAAAACTTTCAATTTAATCTTCAAACTAACTATGGCGCCAGGCGTGGTGGTGCACGCCTTTAATTCTAGCACTTGAGAGATAGAGGCAGGTGGATCTTTGTGAGTTCAAGGCCTGCCTGGTCTACAGAGTGAGTTCTAGGACAGCTAGGGCTACAGGGAGACCCTGTCTTGAAAAGACAAAAAAAAAAAAAAAAACTATGGGAAAAGATTTATATGTTCCCACAGGTCAAAACATCACCAACTCAACGGCTGAGAAAGAAAAGATACAGCCTTCCATCATGTAGGTTGTACCAAGAAATACCAGCAGAGAAGTTGGCCCATCTTAACACTAAAAGGAAGAAAAGCCTCAGACTGCTACAGGCATCAAACATCTCTGAGGACCATATGCATAACAACTGTTTATAGTGATACCTAATGAACCTTACCTTCTAGGTGCTGCACAGTTTTAAGATGAGAGATATACCTCTTTTTCATAGAACAAAGAAAAACATGGTGGTAATGAAGCCATTCTCTAACTGTAAATTAGAGCTGACAGTTATAGAGGTAATCTCTTATAAAACTGGTAAAACTGCTTTCTTTAATTGACTAATAGACATAGGAAGTGTGAAAATGATTATTCTCTATTTGGAACCAGATATAATACTAAAGTCTCTTTAAGCTGTGCATATAAGCAAACTATATTAATACAGGAGAGCTATGATATCAGCAATGGATTATTCTGCCAAGGAGATGTTGGCCAGGAGATCCAAGCCCCCCAAAGGTAAAGGCTTCTTGCCTGTAAACTGGGATACCTGCAAGAAGAGAGGCAGTAAGGCCTTGCTGTCAAAGACCTGATGTAAGCATGGGAAGGTTGTATTGAGACCGCACTTACAAGTGTACAGTTGGTCTCTGGAATACAAGAGAGTGTTACCAAAGGCCAATTAACCAATAAAGCAAACGTTGGTCTCCTTGAGTCAAGCAAGACTCCTCCATCAACATCAGCTACACCTCACCTGCTTGGAAATACTGTGCAGCATGGCAGCCATATGTCTGTATATCCCAAATCTATTTGGCTATTAGCTCTCTCCTTGGAGGAATAACTCATGGATGTTGCCACAAGCTTACATCCTCTAGTGATTAGGAGATGTTATAAGTGACAGTAAGACCTTGTCATCTTTTACAGAAAAAAAACGTAATCCATGGATTAGCACACCATCCAAACATCTGTGTCTATACCAAAGTAACCTACCATAATAATTAGCAATGTTTAAATACCTATATATCTAATCGCTTTTGCTTCATTAGTAGGATTGAAAAGTTATTCCTGGACAAACTGTCAGCCCATGAAAGGAAACAGCCAGATCATACCAGAGTTCAAAACGACATCTCCAGACAAAGTAGACTGTTCTGCTTCTCGTTCACCTGTGCCCCTTTTCTAAGCCTAGGGAACAAACTGCGGAAGAGGTGGAGCGGTAGAAAGTAAGGGCTGCAATTGGGGTGAATGGTAAAACTACAACAATATAGTCTGGACACTTATTTGATCAACTTGATTGTACATTCAAGCCCCTCCAGCTGGATGGTGGGAGCCTTGGGCTGTGTGGATTTGGACACAACTGCTTGCAAATTGTTTTTACATGAAGGATCCTTGTACTCGTAAAAAAAAGAGCTAGATACTGAAAAGTCTTTAAAGCAGGTTTTCATGCCAGGCCTGAAGAAGGCCAAGAGCTTGGAGGAAGATAGTCATTAAACTCCACTCTGTAAGATTTGCAGTTTTAAAGGGTATACTTAAAAATAACATATTTTTGGGCTGGAGAGATGGTCTAGCAGTTAAGAGCACTGACTGCTCTTGCAGAGGACCCGGGTTCGATCCCCAGCACCCACATGGTGGCTGAGAACCATCTGAAACTCCAATTCCAGGAGAACTCCAGTTCCAGGGGAATCCGACACCCTCTTCTGACCTCCGTGGCATTGCATGACAAGGGTGCACAGACCTGCAGGCAGACAGTACATTCATACACATAGAAAAAAATAAATTAAAAAAATTAAAAAGTAACAAATATTTATATAGAGAGTGATTTCCATAGAGATTTACACATAAATACAAAATAAACCATATAAGTTAATGGACTTGATTTCTCTGAAGTCATAGTCTAATCATATAGCTTTAAAGAGCAAAGTGTGTATTGGGTAAAATTTATTTGGCAGGTACTCAACTCTGCCCAAGCTTCGTCCACATATTATAGGATATTTTAAGGCTTAGTGAAATGTTTAGATTAGTTAAATTTGGTTGTAGGTTTTGGTGAAAATGGTAATACATTTGAACTAATTGGGAATATAAAATGTTAATTGTTTTGTTTATAATTTGTATTGAATTTCCAACAATAACTTTGGGGTTAAGGTACACAAATGGTCTCTATATTTTTCTGAGTTATAAAATATCACATTGTAACACTTTCTTTTACTTGTAGGACAATTTAAAGGAACTAAAATTTAACTTAAATTATCCTTCCCAAATAAGTAGCATACAATTCATGAGATAACCGTTTGGGTAGAATTTGAAAAAAAAAAAAACAGGGGGGTGTTGGCCTGGTCCTGTTTATGGGTATGTGTAATAAACTTAGGGCATTATAGGTCAAACATAAAAATTTCAAAAAATACAAAAGAGGGAGCTGAGGTCGGTGGGGTAGTAATCCTTCTGTGACTACAAATTGCTCCAAACCTTTTGATAAATTTTCCAATTTTGAGATCTTGAAACTAAAACAATGGGAGGAGATTTGTATGTTCCCACAGGTCAAAACACCAATGATAAATGCCTGAAAACATACAACTTTTGGCCTGTGCAGATGGACTGGAAAAGACATGCCCCGAGCAGAGAGAGCTGACCCATTCTTGAACATTTAAAGAAGCCGACAAACCTCGACTTGCCTGAGTCATGGACATTGAGCATCTCTCTGAATTATTATTTGGGATAACTGTTTATACTGTGCCCTATGAAGTTTACCTTCTGGGTGCTGAGACACCTTCCTACCTCTCCCCTTTATAGGACAAATAAAAAAACATGATGGTACTGAAGCAGATGTCCTAATGTAAATTAGGCCAACTGTTATAGTGGTAATTTCTTTTTTTTGTTTTAATTTTTTTTTAATTTAAATTTTATTTATTTCTGTATTGTGTATCAAATGTACTGTCTGCATGCAGGTCTGTGCACCCGTGTCGTGCAATGCGCGGAGTCAGAAAAGCGTGCTTGGATTTCCCTGAGAACTGGAGTTCTCACTGGAATTGAGTTTCAGAGCTCTTCGGACCGCCATGTGGGTGTGCTGGGGATCGAACCCGGGTCCTCTGTAAGAGCAGGTCGGCATCTTAACGCTTAGGCATCTCTCCAGCCCTATCGTGGTAATTCTATAAAATCGGTATTAACTACCCATTTTTAAATTGACTGATAGGCAAGGAACTGTGAAAGGATATATTCTTATTTAGAGCAAATTCAAATATAAAATTGTCTCCATTAAGCTGTAAGTAATTAGCCAAATAATATATTAGTACAGAAAGCTCTGGTATCAGCAATTGAACTATTCTGCCTAGGGAAGATGTTGGTTAGGGGATCAAGCCCCCACCCCGAATTATAAAGGCCTTTTGCCTAAAGTGGGATATATGCAAGGAGAAAGGCAGTATGTTGTCGAAGACCTGGTGTTAGCATGAAAAAATGTTTTGATACATCACTTGCTAATGTAGAAACTGGCCTCTGAAATGCCAGAGAGCGTTACCAAAAGCCACCAAATCAATAAACAAATATTGGCCTCCTTGAGGACAAGCAAGTCTCCTCCGTCAGTGTCAGCTACATCTCAACTGCCCGGAGATACTATGCAACAGTGAGCCATAATATAGAATATATTATATGATATATCTATATATATATACCTTATAAATATATATATATATATCATTAAATAGACTAATTATAGATAACATAATAAATATATATATAAAATATATTATATCTTTTATTTATTATATATCATATATACTATTATATAATATATATAATCTAACTTGTTTTTCCCATTCCTTTATCAGAGAAACCAAAGTTTGTGGTTAGACATACCTCCAAGAAATCGTCTATGCTCACAGCTTTTAGTTGCCACAATAATTAGTACTGTTAAATGCCTGTACCTCCAATTGCTTGTGCTTGTTAGTAAGATTAAAAAAGGCATCACTGGGATAAGCTGTCAACCGATGAAGGGGAATCAACCTGAAGGGACTAGAGTCCAAAATGAAACTCCAAAGAAAAAGATGGTTTTGTGTCTAACCCACTTGTGCTCCTTTCCCAAAGCCTAGGGGAACAACTTGCGGAAGAGGAGGCATGGGAGAATGTAAGGGCTATGGAGAGATTGGGGTGAATGGTGAACTACAGCAATATAGCCTGGACTCTCATTTGATCAACATTGCTTGTGCATACAAGCTTCTCCAACTTGGACTATGTGGACCTTGGGTTGTTCAAAATTTTTACATAGATACTTGCAAATTGGTGCTACATGAAAGTTACCTACATTCATTGCTTATGCTTAATAAGTTGGCTCACTTCAAAAAAAAGTGCACCAATTACCTCATTGTACAGCAAACTGAGTAAAATCAATGTTATCTACAACGACTGTGCTATATTCATTGTAGAATCCTTCAAATAAACAATAAAAGAGAAAAAAAGTAAGATCCCAAGGGACTGCAGCACCGCCCTCTGGAGGCCAGGCAAAGAACTAAAGGTCCTAAAGGGTGTCCCATCCCCCCCATCCCCCCTGTCCCCACCCCCACCCCGTCTCCCGCCCCACTTCAGATTTACAGGTCATATTAAAATTTCAACAAAGCACATTGCCTCTTTCTGGAATCTATGAGGAGGTAATAGCCCTAGAGTCCACTGGAAATGACATGGCACATAATACAGGTATTGCCTTTAGAAACCTGTTATGAAATGCACAGCTGACTTCAGAACCTAGTCCAAGAATCTTTGGAATTATCTCTGTTGCCACAGGTTAAGTTTGAATGGCCCAGGACAGCCATGGTGGTAGACATGTGTCCCTTGATGGATGCTGTGCACCACAGAGGGAAAGCCAGGAACCGTGATTGAAGTAGAACCTCTGTACTACCAACAGGTTGTACCTCTGTGTGGGGAGGTTTTACCGCTAGAGGTAGTGAAGATGACAACTCAGAATCTCACACAGAAGGAAGCAATTCCAGGGCAATGCAGCGTTTTGACAAGCAATGTATGTATTTTCTTTGATTCCTGGAGCAAGGAAGTAATTTCCTTGGCTCTTCATAACGTCTTCCTTCTGATAGAGATTGTTTTCCTGGGAGGGTTTGCCAATGCTGCCAATCTGTGAACGTTTAGTCTGTGAATGCGGACCTTGACTACTCAGTCTCTAGTGTGTCTGATTCCTGGAGTGCTCCGCTACACTTCTACAGGTAACTCCTAGCCTCTGTTTTGTCTTAAACACACCACATCTTTGTTTCTTTTCGTCAGCCAATGCAGAAAAAAAAACTTCTTTTTCCCAGTGTCACTATGATTTTTCAAATGAACGAGTCAATAACTTCGTTTACACTTTTACCTCTTTTAATCAGCCCCAGCATTTGATGCACTTTATCCCGTCTCCAGGTTCCCTTTCCTTACTGGCATCCCAGAGCCATGTGTCCTCCTGGCATTTGGGAATGTCAGTAATTGGCATAGGGGCATTCTTCTGCAGCCTCTGCAGCAGCGAACCAGGCATGCTGTTCTGAAGTTGCAGCTTTAGAATGTAGTTGGCATTTCTCTTATAACTTTTATATTGATTCTCTGTATTTATATTGATTCTCTGTGTTGACTTCTTGACTATGGCATGTTGTGGGAAGTTTTTTCCCCGGTCTTGTCTGTTCAGGGGTCTAAATTCTCTTGTTCTTGGATTTCTATTTCTTTCTCTTGGCTTACAGAATTTTCTGCAATATATTTATTGAATATTCTCTGTGCTTTTGTTTAAACATATTGTCTCTGCTTTCAGATTTTAGCTCCATCCCTTCCGCTCCACGGTTTCTTAGATTTGGTCTCTTAAATGTGTCCTAGAGTTTTTGAAATTTTGATATCTTAATTTTTTTTACTTAATAAGTTTATGATTGTGTTGTTTTCTTTAATTGGATTCCATTCTTCTTTATGGTAAGTCTATTAATGATGCTTTCTACTGTGTTTATTTTAAAGATAATTTTTTAAATTTTATTAAAAATTTTTTGGTGTTTTTGAGACAGGGTCTCACTATAGCTCCAGCAGGCCTGGAACTCATTGTGTAGACCAGGCTGGCCTAGAACTCATGATCCTCCTGCCTCTGCTTCTCACGTGCTGGGATTAAAGGTGTGTAGCATCACACCTAGATTTTTTTTAATGTTATGTGTGTAAGTGTAGTTCCTGCATGTTTGTGAATGCATGGGTGTTGTGCAGTGCTCATGGAAGTCAGAAGAATGTATCAGATCCACTGGAACTGGAGTTAAAATGGTGGTTAACCACCATATGGGAGCTGGGAATTGAACCTGGGTCCTCTGCAAGTTCAGCCAGTACTCTTAGCTGCTGAGCCATCTCTCCAACCGTCTATCATGGTTTTATTTGAGAGATTAAACTCTCTCCATTTATAGCATTTATTTTGATTCATTTTCAGATTCTCGATTTTCCTGATGAATTTTTCTCCATGCTTTTGAATTCCTCTTCTGGATTACTGACCATTTTGTCTATATTGATAACCTTCTTCTCAAACTATCCTCAGATTATCCTGTTTATTCTCTTTCTTTGCTCATCTGAATCTTATATATTGTCATTGATATTTTTTCAAAGGAGAACTAGGCATTCACTTTCTGGCATCCAGCTGTCTCCTGATCTTTGGTGTCCACTACTAAGTTTTGAGCTTGTGCAAGTGTCCCAGTGGAGGGTCGTGTCAGTTTTTTGTGTGTTTCTCTGTAGTGTATTGTGCATCTGCTGTAAAGTGTATCTTCCCCAATGTTTATTTTATACTTCCGTTTGTTTTATTTTATTTGAGTTCTCTAGGGAGATGTCTTCACTTAGATTTATGTTCCATATTGATATTTAATGAGAAATAGTCCTGTACTGACATACACAAGGATTTAAATGAAGTTGCAGTGTTGACCTGCAGCAGAAGACACTTCTGTCCCAGCAGAGTTCAGTGACAGTGGCACTGAGGCACTCTTTGGGAAAAAAGTTATTTTTTAGAGCTAAAATTTAAGTAATGAGTAGGGAAGTGAAAGAGAGGAAACATGTCCAAAATGCAGATGAGGAAGACGATGTGCTGTAGGTTGAGTAATGAAGAAGCAGTGCAGGTATAGAGCAGAGGTGAGACGTATCCAAAAGGGCATAAAAGCCTTGACAGAGTGAAAATTAAAACACAACAAAGTACAAATTTGTAAACAATAAAATCACTTAAAATTAAAAACATTATGTCTACTGTCTTCTGGCCACAAGAGTGTTAAAGCCAAGGACAACAGCAGTGGTTATCCGCACACGACCTCCACAGAATTGGGTTTCTCCAGGTTCCAACATGGATGGGTTCTATTCTTGTATCAATACCTCTTCAGTTTGTGAACCACAATTTGAAATAGGTTCTTTTTTCCAATGTGTTCCTGACAGAATTTTCACTTTTTTTTAATTTTAGAGATAATTCTTACAATTTTAGATTTGGAAATAGGGTTTTCTTTAAACTGAGAATATATACTTTGAGTGTTAGATTTTTATAATCTGGGAATTCTAATTTGAATTTGTTCTCACGGATTGCAGTGCTTATTTCATATCAAATAGCCCATGGCACACTCATATAGTAACTCAATCCTGTCAATAGACCATGACAAAATGCAGATCTTCTACGTTCATGGCTAGTCTATGTCCTTTCATCTTTCCTTCTCTAATATCTAGTGTATTCTACCAATTTGGCGGGAGGGGAGGGGGAGGGTGTGTTTACCTGAGAACTACTACAAAACCAGTGGCTCAGCACTTAAGAGCACTGACTGCTCTTGCAGAGGACCGGGTTCGATTCCCAGCACCCACATGGTAGCTAAGAACCGTCTTTAAATCTAGTTCCAGGGGGAACCCAATGCCCTCTTCTGACTTCCACAGCATTGCGTGACATGGGTGCTCCAAATTACATGCAGACAGTACAATCATACACATAAAAAATAAATAAATATTTTTTTAAAATAACCTACTTTCTTAAAAAAAAAGAAATGACATTTTGCATTTGAATAAATCAGAATTGCACTTGGAATTGCACTCTGCCACATGTCTTCAGGCTGTTACTGAAGTGGTACTGTGCACATATTTTCCCCATGGCCTGTTTCACCTGGGAACTGATACCTTCCCAGAAAAGACACTCCCAAATTTCTCTGTGTTTATAGTCAAGGTTTTGGATTATTTCTTCATGCTTTAGTTTCTTCCTCTACAGACATTCTCAAAGGTCCTGTACTTGTCAAATGGATTTCCCTTTCTCAAGGAATCGAGGGAAATCTCCCTTTCTCACTTTCCACTTACCAGTGATGTCACTTGGAGAACTCTTGATTATCTTTTCATTTTGCAGGGATGCATGGTTTTAATCTGAATAAAAAAAATCAGCACATGCACAAAAGGCTTCAGTAGAATGAATATAATAATATATGCCTAAGTATCTGGATAAATAGGAGTTGATGCACTATTGAAAACTGAGCGTGTTTGGAAGTTGCATTCACAATGGCTGGCGTGGTCCCACAATGAATGCAGGTTCTCAGCTTTCTCACATCAGCCAAGATATCATGACAGTGCTGTCAATATTGTCTAAAACAAAATTGGCCAGGTATATCACAGCCACTCATCTGAGTGCAAAGTTTGTAGGAAAATAAAACTAGATCTATCATATGACTGAGCTCTGCCTCTCTTTGGCATATATCCAAAGACTTGATCTCCTACCCCAGGGCTTGTTGATCAGATATGTTTATTGTTTTTTTTCCTTCACTATAATTAGGATTTCGAATAAACCTAAATGTCCCTCAAATAATGAATGGATAATGAAAATGTGGTGTATTTGCAATATGGAGTTCTAGTCAACGGTAAAGAAAAAAATGAAATCATGAAATTTTCAGGTGATAGATGGACTTTCAAAGCTCTATAATAAGTGTGTTCACATAGTTTCAAAGAAACAACTGAATCATGATCTCTCTCATTTGTTATCTTAGCTCCAATTACTTAGATGTGAGTATTCATCCCGATGTGACTTTAGGATGCAGGAAAATAGAAGGGAACCATGGGGACAAAGGGGAGATAGAGCTGAAGAGATGGAGACAGTGCGACACAGGCACTTTCAAAGGGGGACATGGGGAACACGTGGGGAACACGTGGTTACTTTAACTGGGCAGAGATTAGGGAGAGAGACAGAGAGAGAGACAGAGAGAGAGAGAGAGAGAGAGAGAGAGAGAGAGAATGTTTGATGCTGTGAAAAGAGATGGAAATGTATTATTAAACGACCTTATTGAAAAATACATGTATCATATGTGTGTGAGTGCATGTGTATAGATGAACAAAAGTCACAGTGTCATGCCAGAGAAAGTTCCTTGGAGTTCTTGGTCAGGGCAGTCAAAGAGACTCAAAAAATAATCTAGGCTATTGCCAGAGCCCTTAGTTGCCTCCCGGATCTTGAAAGTTAAATGTTTCTGCTGAAGACAAGACATATTTCAGATAAATTACTTGGAGATGGAACTGACTTCAATGCTTCCTAAGCCACGAATAGCTCTCATTATATCAGAAGATATTGTTCAAGCTGTCAAGGCTAAAGATCAATCAATGGTCCTACCAGGTTGTAAAGTGTACAAACTAGAGTAATCACCAGCCTAGAAAATTATATGAGAGGAGTTGGAGGAGGATGGGAAAGGTGGAAATTGCAAATAAACCATGAATGAAACTCTCATAAGACAAAAAGGACAATAGAATAAATATACTTCCTGTTTTTGTCTGCTTTCTCCTGCATTATCTTATTGCTGTCCCAGTTTTTCAATCATGTCAGTAATACAAAAACCCTAATTTCACTGGTGATGTTCCACGTTCTGTTCTTCTATTCCCCACACTCAAGAGGCTGAGGTGGAAACACAGAAAGCTCAAGGCCAGCCTGACTACTTTGCAACACTTTTCCCAAAACATCTTAAGAAACATCAGCTGAGTGTGTACATGTTGTCCTCAGCTATGACCTGGGTAGTCCCTCTATGCTAAGATTAAGAAGGTACAAACACTTCCTAAGAAATCTTATTAGGCTAGATTGCCATCATTTTACATCTTTCTGATCATGATGAAAACTCCTCAAAGATTTGTTACCAGACTCAAGAAATGGGGAAGTGCAACAGAATGGAAACCATTACACAGGTTCCTTCACTGCAGTATTAGCGCAGGGTCACTGCAGTCCTTATTCAAATGACTTTGTTTCCATCAACCACAATGAAGACAGCTGAGATCCATATTTTTTTCTTTGAACTGGGTTATTCTGACAAGTAATTTAGAACAAGCAATGACCTATTCATCAAAACCCTCAGCATAAATTATACAAAATACAACCAAGAAATGGAAGATCATCAGACAGAAAAGGTTAAACCACCCACTCTGTTTCCATCCCACAACTTCCAGGACTAAGCCCTGAGTGGGCTAATCTCCCTCTGGATCAGCCTGGACTGTAGCCAGATTGTAACAGTCACAAAGTGACTATCTTGGTTTTGTTTTGTGCTGAGAGCATGACCTGCCATCAACAAGTGGCAATAAATTCTTGTATGTTTATGCAGAGATATAGTGAGATTTTAGCAGAAGCAAGGAACTGCTGCAGAAATTGAACATGAATCTCAATGGAGAAAAAGAACTCCCAAACTTCTTTAACTGTGAAACAAGGATTAGAATTGTTTTCAAGGAATGCTCACACTTTTCTATTCAAGCACACCTGACACCATCCATGAAGAGATGTTATCATATGTCTGCACTGCAGGAAACACTTGATAATTGTTTCTTTAATTTTGCAAGAATATCTCATGAGAATTTTGTTTTCTGGGATTTGATATCAAGATTAACCCATAAAACAGTGAGACCTTAGTGTTAGAACCTTGAACTCACTCCGTCCTGCCTTAGATTGCAATACTTACCTATGAGTGGACATGGAGCTTCTTTCCAGTCAGAAGAAAACCACAGTTGATATTCTTCTTCAGCATTCTGGGAGACAAAGAACAAATAAATGAAAATAATTTAAAAACACGTGTCATAAAAGATCTTTCATAGCAGACACCTGAAGATACATTTCCTCTCCATCTCCATGCTTCTATTCTTGAAGAAGAAAAGTGTTCTACAAGGTGGCCTTTGTTCGGGGTTAAGGATGGCAGCATCTGTTAACTGCTCTTTCCTTCCCCGGCTCAGTAGTGAAGGTTGTCCCTTCTCAGGAGAATGGATTTGTGGATTCCTAATGCAATCATCCTGTCACTGTTTTGTGACTCTATGAATCAGAAATCACTGTAATTCTTGTACCTGGGGAAGAAAATTCATCACAAGATCCCTGATACCCACTTTCTATATTTTTGGAGAATACCAAACTTTGCCTTCAATGTTCCTGCCCAGACAACTTATTCAATGAGAGGCACACATGCACAGGCCATGGCTACCTTGCCTGAGAGTAAAGAAACTATTGAAAGGAATTGTAACTTCAGCAATGGATTTTTACATTAAGACAGAATTTTATATAGGAAACTCTGCTGTGCAAGTGGCTTTACATTGACCCAATGATAGTCTCCTTTAAATAAGACTTCACCTTCTTCATTTCTACTCAAAATAATTATCTTTTAACAAAAGGAGCTTGCAATATACATACCAGTATTTACAGCAATGGTCATAACTTCTCAATAATATCATTCACAGTTTCCAGATGTGTTGACATTACTGTGAAAGACTATAAAATAGAGAAAAATATTTCTAATGTGATTTATGAAATCCCATGACTTAACAGTTATTGTCCAGTTATTGCCCATATCCTAAAACCAACACTTATTTTGGTTATTAATAAACTAAAGCACATATAATGCATGAATCTTAAACTTTTTCTTTCATTAATACAGCATTCAGGGAATGGAAAGAATTTCCATCATCTGGGTATTTCTTAAAGTACAAGAGTTGGAAGAGTCAAAATTACACTAGGGCGGGGGATAAACAAGGGGACCATGAGCAGATGAAATCCATCAAAGAATGTTGGTGACCACGTATCCAACTTGCACAGAGCCCCTGACTCTGGCACACCAGAATATCTCTTTGACAAGGACACCCTGTGCCACAGTAAGAGCTAAGCGGAGTCCCCCGGAAACTGCGGGGTGACTTCAAGGTCACCTAGGCAGTGCAGGAATGTCGGGTCTACCTTTCCCATTTCTATAAGTCACACCAAATATCTGTTTAAGTTCTTTAATTTGTACCATTCCTTCAAATAAATAAATTTGGTGTATACATTAAAAAGATGGCTCGGAGAGTAAAGTTTGCTTTTTACCAAAACTCATAACCTGAGTTTGGGTCTGACAATTGAGTTTCTTCCCAAGGACCCACAGAGTGGAAAGAAATAATTAAACTTCTTTGTCCTCTGCCATCCACCTACACACTGTGATATGTGTGAGTGCTCTGCATGAAAACTAACACACATATGTACACACACACACACACACACACACACGGTAAAAGCTTTTCTTTAAAAGGTGGGACTATGAAATCAGAGCAGGCACAGGACCTGACACTCCAGTCTCAGAAATTGCTTGCACAGTGAGAGGTAGGTTGTACAAAAACAGGGGCGGAAGGCTTTCCTTCTCTTTTCAGGTGGTGTTTTTAGAATGGGCACATTTCTTGGTAGGTCATATATTTTAGTAGATATTCTATATCATATACTAGAATATATGATATTACTAAAGTTAGGTTACTTAAAAAATAGATTGTGGTGAAGATTTCTCTGTTTCTGGATCCCTAACTATGTTTTCTTTGTTGAATTCTACTGACACAATGAATATACAAATCCAGAATGATGATTTTCATAAAGTTCCACTGGTCGCTCAACTGATAACTAAGATGCATTAGCAGGAGCTTCCTACTGCACTTCAGTCTCAGAAAATGACCCACAGGTATAAAACACAGTTTATAGAGGAAAACCTGAAGGTGACAGAATTCTGAGTTAATACCACTGGGACATTAGAATTCCAGAACATTACCATAGAACATGATAATAAATAGAGAACAGTTATCATTCAGAAGGGTTACTGGTAAGTACAGTACCTGATACAGGTGTTGACCCTGCTCTGAAAATGGACACTACTACAGTATTTGATAACAGTCGAATTTGAAAAGTCAATATAAATTTCATGCTGGATCTATGTATATCTCTAGGCCCAAGCAATTTTATATCTCACATGCGGTTCTGGATTTATCCTCAGCACCATGCACATGCATAACAGAATACAAACACACACACACACACACACACACACACACACACAGCTGAAAAAAACATAATGCAGTGTTAACTTTTGAGAAGTTGGTAACTGTATAGTAGTTATATAAGAGGATGTTATATGGTTGGGAGATACATACATACTTAAGGACAGAGATGACTACTGTAGAGAGTATATGCTATTGATTGCATTGTTTGGCACATTAAGTATATTTTTCTATATCAAGAAATGTGTTTTCTATTATTAAAATGCCACTTAATACAATCATAACAAATAATTTATTTCCAGTTAGACATGGCTGCCTGGGAAAATTATTTTATAAAATCACTGCCTTCAATTTACAGAAATTGATATGAAGAACTTTTACAATCTAGGACTATGGTCAGCACAGCTTACACTTGGTTTTGCACGAATAAGAACTTATATTTCATACACAAAGAATAAATGAATGCATGTTAATGCATTTTTCTTTTTTAAAATTGTTTATATATTTTTTAAATTTATTTTTATTTTTTATTTATTTCTGTATGTGTATGAATGTACTGTCTGCATGCAAGTGTGTGCACCCATGTCGTGCAATGCTGCAGAGGTGAGAAAAGGGTGTCGGATTCCCCTGGAACTGGAGTTCTCCTGGAATTGGAGTTTCAGACGGTTCTCGGCCGCCATGTGGGTGCTGGGGATCGAACCCGGGTCCTCTGTAAGAGCGGTCGGCGCTCTTAACCGCTAGGTGATCTCTCCAGCCCAATTTGTTTATATATATTTTGTACAAGATTATCAAATCTAGAGCCCTGTCCCCCACCTTATCCCCCCACCACACCAGAGCTCATGTATTCTGCCAAACATGCTTTTCATCTCTTTCTCAGTCTTTCTCAATATTCTCCATGTAGAAGTTAGCTGTTTTGAGCAGAAGTTCACTGTTTCAGTCAGTTCTTTGATGCAGTCCTTTCTGTTGTTGTTGTTGTTGTTGTTGTTGTTTCCATCACTCCAAACTGCTTGGACAAAACCCCAAGGGGCCGTGCACAAGAAATACTTACAACTAGGTAATTGGCACTAGCATCCACAGATGAGGGATACCATTTGTCCTTTAATTTTCTGGGACTGTGTTACTTCATTCAGCATGATGTCCTCTAGCTCCAGCCATTTTCCTGCAAAGCTCATGATGTCATCTTTCTTTACTGCTGCATAGAACTCCATTGTGTAGATGTACCACATTTCCTCTATCCACTCATCAGTTGAGGGGCATTTGGGTTGGTTCCAGCTCCTTGCTATTGTGAAGAGAGCTGAAATAAACATGGCCGTGCATGAATCTCTGCTGTAGGGTGAGTCTTGTGGGTACATGCCTAGGAGTGGTATGGCTGGGTCGGGTGGCAAGTTCGTTCCAAGTCTTCCAAGGGTTCTCCACACTGCTTTCCATAGTGGCTGCATGAGTTTACATTCCCACCAGCAGTGGATGAGAGTTCCCCTTTCCCCACAACCTCTCCAACACTTGGTATCATTTGTTTTCTTGATTCTAGCCAGTCTTATTGGAGTAAGATGATATCTTAAAGTGGTTTTGATTTGCATTTCCTTAATGATTAGTGATGTTGAACACTTCTTTTTTTATTTAATTTTTTTTTATTTATTTCTGTATGTGTATGAATGTACTGTCTGCATGCAGGTTTATGCACCCGTGTCATGCAATGCCGCGGAGGTCAGAAGAGGGTCTTGGATTCCCCTGGAACTGGAGTTCTCCTAGAATTGGAGTTTCGGTTTTTTTTCGGCCGCCATGTGGGTGCTGGGGATCGAACCCGGATCCTCTGTAAGAGCAGTTGGTGCTCTTAACTGCTAGGCCATCTCTCCAGCCCCCTGTTGAACACTTCTTAAGGTGTTTCTCAGCCATCTCTAATNACTTTGCTGAAGCTGTTAATCGTTTCTAGGAGTTTTCTGGTGGAGTTTTTAGCATCCCTTAAGTAAACAATCATATCATCAGCAAATAGGGATAGCTTGACTTCCTCTTTTCCAATTAGTATTCCTTTAATTTCCTTTTCTTGCCTTATTGCTCTAGCAAGTGTTTCAAGCACTATATTGAAGAGAAGTGGTAACCGGGGGCAGACTTGCTGAGTTCCTACCTTTAAAGGGAATGTTTCTGTCATTTCCCCATTTAGGATGATATTGGCTATGGGTTTCCTGTATATGTTGAACCATCCCTGCATCTCTGGTATGAATCCAACTTGGTCATGATGGATGATCTTCTTGATGTGGGTCTGTATGCGATTTTCCAGTATCCTGTTTAGAATTTTGGCATCCGTGTTCATTAGGGAGATGCGTCTATAATTCTCCTTTTTAGTTGTATCTTTGCCTGGTTGTGGTAATAGAGTGATGCTGGCTTCATAGAAGGAATTTGGGATAATTCCCTCTGTATCCTTCTAAACAATTTCAGTAATAATGGTTGTGGGTCTTTTTGAAATGTTTTATAATTTCTGCCGTGAAATCATCTGGGCCTGGGCTTTTCAGTTGGGAGATTTCTTATCACATCTTCAATTTCTTCATATATTATGGATCTGTTTAATCTGTCGATCTCATCTTGGTTGAGCTTTGGTGATTCCCAGGATTTCAGATATTCCATCCATTCCTTCTAGGTTTTCAAACTTGGTAGAGTATAGGTTTTTTAAGTATTCCTGTATGATTTTCTGGATCTTTTTCTTGTCTGTTGTGATATTTCCCTTTTCAACATGGATTGTATTGATTTGGAGTTGTTCCTTCTTTCTTTTGGTTAACTGGGCTAGAGGTCTGTCTATCTTGTTTATTCTTTCAAAGAGCCAACTTTTGGATTCATTGATTTTTTTTGTATTGTTTTCTTTGTTTTGATTTCATTGATTTCTGCTCTGATTTTTGTTATTTCTTCCTGTCTGTTGTGTTTAGGGTTCATCTGTTGTTGCCTCTCAAGTGCTTTTAGCTGCAGTGTTAGATCATTCACTTGTGCTCTTTCTGTTTTTACAATGTAGGTACCCAGGGCTATAAACTTCCCTCTTAGGACTGCTTTTAAGGTATCCCATAGGTTTTGTGGTGTTGTATTGTCATTCAGTTTCAGGAATGCTTTTATTTCTTTCTTTATCTCTCCTTGACCCATTCATTATTCAAGAGTGTGTTGTTTAGTCTCCATGTGTTCTTGTAGGCAGTAAGGCTTATCCTGGTGTTGATGTTGAGCTTCATTGCACTGTGGTCTGATAGAATGCATGAAATTATTTCAATCTTTTTGTATCTGTGGAGGTGTCCTCTGTGTCCCAGTATGTGGTTGCTTTTGGAGAATGTTCTGTGGGGTGCTGAGTAGAAAGTTATTCTCTGGTATTAGGGTGGAATATTCAGTAGAGGTCTATGAGGTCCATTTGGTGTATCATATCATTCAGTTCAGATGTCTCTCTGTTTATTCTTTGTCCTGTTGACCTGTCCAAAGGGCTCAGTGTGGTATTGAAGTCCCCTACTATGAGTGTACTGGGATTAGTGTGTGACTTGTAGTCCTGGAGAATTGTCTTTATAAAGTTTGGTGTACCAGAGTTTGGGGCATATATATATTCATAATTGTGAAATCTTCTTGGTGAATTGTTCCCTTGATAAAAATGTAATGGCCTTCTTTGTCTCTTCTGATTTCTTTTACTTTGATGTCTATTTTGTCTGATATTAAAATAGCAACACCTGCTTTCTTTTTGGTACGATTTGTTTGGAATATTTTTTCCATCCTTTCACTTTAAGGTGGTGCCTGTCCTTGATGGTAAGATATGTTTCTTATAGACAGCATATCAATGGGTTCTGTTTCCTAATCCAATCTCCCAGTCTATGTCTTTTGATTGGGGAATAGAGTAGATTAATATTTAAGGTTATGACTGATAGGTTTGTGTTTCTTCCTTTAGCCTTATTATCCATTTATAGCTTTAGTTTAGGTTTTCTACTTCTGCAGTTATGCTTTTATTGATTTCTCTTTCTAGGTGCCTGGGGATGGTTGCTCCTTTCTTCTGTCCTTTGAATTGCTTCAAGTATTCTCTGAAGGGCTGGTTTTCCGGACATGTATTCTTTCATTTTGTTTATGTCATGGAAGTTTTTTCTCTCTCCTTCTACTATAATCGACATTTTTGCTGGGTATAGTAACCTGGGCTGGCATCTATTGTCCTTTAACACTGGGAATGCTTTCCTCCACATTTTTGCTTTCATAGTTTGCACTGAGAAATCAGTTGTAATTCTTATAGCTTTCCCCTTATAGGTTACTTGTTTTCCTCTTGCGGCATAAAGGATTTTTTTCTTTGTTTTGGGTGTCTAGCATTTTAATCATGATGTGGCGTGGAGAGTTTCTTTTCCGATCTTGTCTGTTTGGAGTTCTATGTGCTTCTTGTATTTGTATTGGTTTGTCTTTTTTTAGTTTGGTGAAGTTTTCATCTATTATTCTGTTGAAGATCTGATCAAGACCGGATTCTTCTCCTTCCTCTATTCCTATGATGCGGAGGTTTGATCTTTTCATAGTGTCCCACAGTTCATGGTTGTTCCACTTTTGTGTATTTTTAAATTTTTCATAATCTTTACTTGAGGTTTTTAGTTGTTCCGTGTTATCTTCCAGGTCTGATACTCTTTGTTCTGCTTCCTCCATTCTGCTTCTGGGGCTTTTTCCATTCCTTTCCTCTTGATTGGATGAGTGTTTGATTTCCTTTTTCATTTCCTCTTCTGATTTCTTTAGTATTTCTACTTCCTTTTGGAGCCTCTCAATCTGTTCCTGTAGCTCTTTGCTTTGCTGATTCGTTTCCTTATCTTTTTCAGCATGGGATCTTTTCAGTGTTTCCACTTCCTTCCGGAGTTTGTCATTCTCTCTCTCTAGGTCCTTCTTGAGTTCTTCATTCTCTGTTCTTAATTCTTTGATTTGCTCTTTATAATCTTGTACTTCTTTAAGTATGTTCATAATTGTGCTTCTGATATCCGTGTTCTGGGCCATCCCTAGGGGGATCCCACGTAGGAATCTTCCACATGATTGTTAGAGCTTGGTGCAGGGTTATCCTGCCCCTTTCTTGTGTTGTCTCTTCTTCGTGTTCCTGGCATATGGGCTTTTCCTTGCTTGTATTCCAATGTGAGTCCCAAATGCCTCTTCATTGTGTTGAAGGCTTGCTTTGCTTGCCTCCTTCAGATGCCTTCATAATCCCAGTTGGTGTGGGGGGAGCTCTTTAGCCCACACCCCTGTACCTGCAGTTCAAGTGGTCTTTGGAGATCTCAGATCTCAAGACTCACACAACCCCACCTTTTATACCAGCTGGGAGGATAACTCTGCCCCCACAGCCACAAAAGCCAATCAAGCCAAAGACAACTAGATTAACTAGATTAAATCAAACAACAATCCGCCTTGCTGAAGCACCCAGCTCCTACCTACCTGTGGTTCAGGTGGTCTTGGGAGATGTCCATTAATGCATTTTTCTAAGCAACATTATCTAAGCTTCAATCTCTTACTCTAGTCTCTCTCTTCCCTTCCCTCCTCTCCTCTTCCTCCTCCTCCTCTTCCTCCTCATACTTCTCATGATTCTCTAACACTCTCTTGTGCCTTGCTTCCTCAGTCAGTGCCTAGCAGTGTCATTTTTGTCTCATGGACACATACTGTGTTCCAGCATGGGATGTCTTCTGTGAGCACCTCCAGTGACACACTCTTCTTGTCTTCTGTTTCTTTCTTTTTATTAATATGTCTAGTCGAATAATAAAAACACACAAAATAGTGTAAAATGAGGTAGCTTATTTTCTTTTCTTTTCTTCCATTTTTTGGGGAGTAGCTTATTTTCTTTTTTTCTTACTTTTTTGGGGGGTAGCTTTTTTTCTTTTTTCTTACATTTTTTGGGGGTAGCTTATTTTCACACGAATAAAGACTGCCAGTGTTTTAAAGGAAAATTGATTCTTTCAACAACATCAATTCTGTATCTGAAAAACTGGAAGGTTGTTTTGGACAAACATGGCATAGAACAGAAGAGAACATGATGGTCTTGGGTAAGGGAATTCAGAAGCAGATCTAGCCCTCAAAGCATGGCTCAAGGACAAAAGGCAGCAGTGGCTTTGAGTATGCACAGCACAACACCTGTGCTAATGGAGAGGAGTAAATGATGAAAGAGGCATCTCACAGCCCCTCACAAAATAAGATATGCATGCTAATTAGAGAAACTATAGTAGTTGCAAGGAAATTTCTAACCAAGAAGATGTTTAACACCAATCTAACAATTTTCTTAGATTGCAGACTGTCATCAGTTATTGCAATACTTGCAAATGCCTTTGAAGGATCAAATGCCATTCTCTCTTTTCCTTTGAAGAACTGTAATGTAAACGTGAGAGGAAATAAAATGATATTACAGACTTATACAATAGGTTTTAAAACTACTTTCATGACCCAAGTAATACAAAGCCATGGCTGTCAATGTGGGTGCAGGGTAAGTAATATCCTCCCAGTAACTGGTCTGATAGACCTTCTCTTTAATAGCGATCTTACAGTGATGGGCAGAAGACTGTAATGTGGAAGCTGATTGACTGCAGCTGTGGGATGCAAGCTATCTGATCTAAACTACCTACAGCAACTGTCTAAACTTTAGATTCACTGCAGATAAATAAAATAGTTAATTCATAGTGTTCTTTAAGCCTGAAGCATTTTCAACTATATAAATACAGTTATTCATATCAAATAATACTTAAAATGGAAAATATCGGTATAATAATTAGATTGGAAAGAATAACCTCATTTAGAGACATACAAGACACCCTGTCCTATTACTTCCCATGAACTTCATATTTAACAACATGCCAAGTAGTTCCAAGAAAATTTAATTTTCATGGCTATGTTTCTCTACTCAATATCAATTTACCTTCTCCTGTATTACTATTTATTCTCTCAGCTCTATCACCATGACATTTAATACAATATTGAAAGTGTTATAGGATAAATTTGTTGCTTACTACAATTTCAAAGGAAGTGTTTTCAATTACATGTAGCGTACACTTAATCGACAATGATGATGGTAATAGTGTCATAATGATCAATATGACTATACCTAGAACATTTTCCTTGTGGCAAATGCAAGCCCTAGACCTCTGCATGAATATCATTACTCCCCCTCACATGCAATCCTACAGTATATTTTTCTATCCATCCAAAAGTTGAAGTTTTAGTTTGTTTCTAGTTTTGGCAATTATGTACTATACATCTGAGAACATTTATGTCTAGAAAATCAAACATAGATTTTCTATGATTGTGTATAATCTTTCCTCATGAGGCTACACTCAGGATGGGAACTGCCAAGTCACAGGGATATTCTGCTGGACTTACTACTAAACATCAGATATTTTCTCAAGAGCTTACACATTTTATTTCTTTCACTCCACCACTTCTCACCTGTATTCAGTTGCAGATCTGTTCCTCAGAAAGAAGGACTGCCCATATACCACTAATGAGCACATGTATAAAGACAGCACTTCTAATTATACCAAGTTACAGAATTGAAAATTGTCAAGTGCACTGGCAACAGCCATAATGATAAGTACCTAATATTTAATTATATGGCTTTATAGCCAATCTACCTTGTATGAAGATGATTTCCACCTTCTATCCCCTCATCTTCAGGAAGATTCCTGGTATCATCAACCACTTCAAACACCTACAAATTGAACTCGTTCTTTGCACATGCACAATGGATGAAACTACAAGATAGTTTCAAGTTTCTAGTCTGCACACTGGAGAATAGGGCCATGCAACAGGGCCTATCTGCTTCTGGTCTCAAAAGTCTGAGTCTGTAAGGGAATAGTAAAACAGGGTCCCTGTTACCTCTTAGGGGCAAAGGGATGACCTGTAGCCTTTGAGAGACAAGGATTCCCTGAGGTTGTATGCCTCAGGCAGAGCAGGTGGGCCTGATGCTAGGGAATCCATGCTGGGAGCCCCTGGAGACCAAGCTCTGTGGACTCTGGCACACAGAGTGGCTGGGGCTGCTGCTGGCTGTGCCTGTGGGCAGCCCTGGCTCAGGTGCCACCTCTGCCTGGAGTTCCCATTCCCAGCCAAACTTTGCACCCACCCTCCCCACTCCCTGTTTTCCTCTCTCTTGGCCTGGCTGCCCATCAGACACTGTAGTGGATGGATCTCAGCCCTCATGATGGTGCAACCTTCTAGCTGTCAGGCATTAAGAAAGCAGAAGCTAGGAGACCACTTACCTGGGGGATCAGGAATTCCTGTTGGACACTCAGGGAGGGGCAGCCTGAGACTTGAAGCCCTGGCCTTGCCTGCCCCTGCCCCTTTGAATAAATGTATGCTTCTTGAGCCTGAGGGGTGTAGTTGAGGGTGAGGTGGGTCCAGGTGACCAATAGAGCCAGTAGCTGGCCTGGATGAGTACGTAGCTTCCCTCCAGGTCCTGCCCTGTCCCTGGGAAGGTCCCACCATGGGCCAGAATCTGGGATTGTGGGAGGGAGCCAACTTTTTTCCCTGCATCTGAAATTCTCTATGTTGGAATTCTGTTGGCAATAAAACACAGACTGCTGTAAAAAAATCAATTCCCAGAGAGGCATGAAGACCTGAGTTTGCATTTTCAGAACCCCTGCAAAGCAGAGCATGTCTGTAATCCCAGTGTTCCTAGGACAACATGGGAGTTAGAGAAAGAATAGCATCCCAGGAAGTTCTCAGGACCACTAGCCCTGGTACACAGTGAAGAAGGGACCCTGTGTCAAACAAGGAAGAAGGCAAAGATCAATACCAAAAGTTGTGTCTGACCTGTCCACATTCACACACATGAGCTTGCACACACACACACACACACACACACAC
The DNA here is from genome assembly GCA_009823505.1 of Rhizomys pruinosus. Lineage (NCBI taxonomy): Eukaryota > Metazoa > Chordata > Mammalia > Rodentia > Spalacidae > Rhizomys > Rhizomys pruinosus. The sequence goes on from VZQC01012403.1 coordinate 1,312,985, forward strand.
ACACACAAAAGAAATCATATTCTAAGAAATACATCCACTAATTGGATGCAGACCAGAAGATTTTCATTCGTGGACCAATAAAAAATAGGAAAAATCAAGAAAAACAAGAAGAGAACATTGTTCCAGTGTGCTTCTTGTGGGTAAAGCTGTGGTAACAGTATGCGAGTGTGGTGGTTTGAAAGAGAATGTCCTCTACACGCTCCAAGTACTTGGACATTTTGTCTCCAGTGGTGATGCTGTTTTGGGAGGTTTTAGGAAGTGCAGCCTTAATGGAAAAGCACATCACTGAGGGCTTGGAGAGTCCTTAACCCTTGTCAGGTTTCCAGTCTCTTTCTGTTACCTGTGCCTGCTTGAAGATGTGCTCTTCTGTCATTCTGCTCTGACCAACTCTCCTGTCATACCTCACCTGCTATTAGGGACTGTAATCCCTCTGGAAACATAAGTCAAGTAAACTTTTCATTCTATAAGTTTCCTTGGTCATAGTGTTTTATCACAGCAACAGACAAATAACTAATACAATGAGCATTTCATAAACTTACATGCATATAAGCTACATTAGGATTGCAAATTTTCTTTTATCCATGCTGTCATCTTTTATCCATGCCATCTCTTAGACTATTTTCTGGCCCAAAGTAGGTATAAATAGTCTTTATATAACAAAATTATTGCTTTTTAATTTTTTTCCTTTTTTTGGTATGTTTGAGGCAGGGTCTCCCTTTTAGTACCAGCTGTCTTGGAGCTCATTCTGTAGACCAGGCTGGCCTTGAACTCACAGTGATCTACCCACTGAGGCTGGAGAGACAGCTGTCAGTAAGCAGGTATCCTTACATAAAGTGTCCTCACTGCACGTAAATGTTTAAATTAGTGTAAGGGGTTTTATTGCTTTTCTCTGTGTGCATGTGTGTGCAGGTGCACACATACACTTGTGCACATGTATACATGTGTGTATGGATGCCATAGAACAGCCTTGCCTATTGTTGCTCAGCCACACCCACATTTTTCTTTTGACACAGGGTCTCATTGGTCCTAAACTTGCTAAGCAGGCTATTTGGACCAGCCAGCAATAGCCAGAAGCCTTTGCCTCTGCCTCCCCCATCCAACGCCCAACTTTTTAATGGGCTCTGGAGGATCAAGGTCAAATGATGCTTTTACAAAAATTGTTACTTTTATTTTATGTGAATGAGTGTATTGCCTGCATGTATGTGCCTGTGACATGCAATGCCCACAGAGGTCAAGAAGAAGGCATCAGATCCCCTGGAACTAGATTTATGCATGGTTGTTAGCTGTCATGTGGGTGCAGGGACTCTAACCTGGGTCCTCTGGAAGAGCAGCTGCTGAGCTATCTCTCCAGCCCCTGTTCATGTGTGTGAATGTGGACAGGTCATCTTTTTCAACTTTTGCTAAATTCACCTCAACAAAGTCTTCTCTAACCACCATATATGGAATAATTTCTTTCATTATGTTTGTCATTCATCCTTGTCTGGATAAATGGGTACACATAAATCTATACTGATGAATAAATGTGTAGATTGATACACATCAGTTTTTTTGTCTGGTTGAACAGAACTATAAATTAAAGAGATAAAATATTTTGATTTTTATTCTCATCGTTTAGAATACAGTGTGTGTTATAGTAAAATTCTTATATATATATTTGAAGCAGAAGATGAAAAGGAAAATACAATACTATTATCATAAAAGCTATCATTTTAAAAAGCAATAATTAGCCAGGCAAAGGTCCAGTCAGTGTCTTCATTGCTTTGGCCTCCAGTCAGACAAGATGCCTCTGCTATCAGGACACCTCTCCTTCCCCCACAGCACAGCAGGTTCCTAAGCCATCTGCATAGGCCTCTCCTGTCTGCAGTTTGCCCTTTCAGAAGTCAACCAAAAAGTTCCTCCCTAAGTTTTGCAGCAGCAGAGATGCTCTGCCACCTTTGGACAGATCCTGGTCAACTGGCTGCTCCAATCCTCTTTTGGTATTTCCTTTTACATGCATTTACTTTAATTAATAGTTGTCCTTTAGAATACAGAACCTTGAGTAAAGAAGTGGCTGAATACTGTCTGCCTATAGCACAGACTTACACTCATGTGCTATGATTTTACAATTAATATTTCTGGTTCAAACCTGACCACTGTGTCCATCATGCAGGGTATTTAGTGCAGAGCAGGACCTGCCTCCCCAACATCCCAACATACTCAGGGGACAGTACCCAATTTAGACATTAACAACCCCGAGGCGTACAAATTGGGAATTTTCTGGAGCCAGTGAGGACCTACCAGGAAAACAGGCTGCAAAACCAATAGTGACCAGAAATGGGTTCTGGTACAAGAAGAAAGGAATCTCTAAGTGACTGTGGTGCTTTTGAGTATCTGATATTTCACCACCAAAAGGGCAGGAAAGACCTGGTGTATAACACTTGCTGACTTCAACACCCACTCACTTTGGAAGGTATCTTTGATCACCAATGTATTTCCAATGTCTCATTCATCTCTAGACAGGAAATTCAAATGAGAAACCCAGCAAATTAGTTTCATAATTAAAATGTACCATGGATCAAATTGACTTAACTGTTATACAACATTGAGCCCAAGGGCTTTGGAGTACATATTCTTCTTTTTTTTTTAATATACTTTTTTTGATGTTTTATGTATTTCATACAACATTTTCAGTTCCATTTAGAGATATTACCCTTTCCTTTACCCCCACCCCAACCCAGATTATGTATTCTGCGATACATGCCCTGCATCTTTCTCTCAGTCTTTTTTTTTTTCACTGTTTCAGTCAGTTCTTTGATGCAGTCCTTTCTGTTGTTATTGTTGTTGTTTCCAATATGCATTACGCCCAACTGCTTTGTACAAAAGCTCAGGGGGCCCTACACAAGAAATACTTACAACTGGGTAATTGGCACTAGCATTCACAGATGAGGGATACCATTCATCGTTTGTTTTTCTGGGACTGTGTTACTTCACTCAGCATGATGTCCTCTAGCTCCAGCCATTTTCCTGCAAAGCTCGTGATGTCGTCTTTCTTTACTGCTGCATAGAACTCCATTGTGTAGATGTACCACATTTTCTCTATCCACTCGTCAGTTGAGGGGCATTTAGGTTGGTTCCAGCTCCTTGCTATTGTGAAGAGAGCTGCAATAAACATGGCCGTGCATGTATCTCTGTGGTGGCGTAAGTCTTGAGGGTACATGCCCAGGAGTGGTATGGCTGGGTCGGGTGGCAAGTTCATTCCAAGTCTTCCAAGGGTTCTCCACACTACTTTCCATAGTGGCTGTACGAGTTTACATTCCCACCAGCAGTTGATGAGTGTTCCCCTTTCCCCACAACCTCTCTAGCACTTGGTATCATTTGTTTTCTTGATCCTAGCCAGTCTTATTGGAGTAAGATGATATCTTAAATATTCTTCTTAGTAGAACGTGAGCCTTTCTCTAAAATAGATCACATTATTGGTAATATTTTGTCTTGACACGCACGAAACAATTTGAATGATTTCTTATATCAAGGCAGATCAAGGTAGAATAAAATTAGAAAACAATAGGGAGAGAAATTATAGGATATATTATCTAGTCATGCAGAGGTAGAAATAAGTTTTTAGTGGTTCACCAAAAAAAATCATAGAAGAATTTTTAAAAATTTCTTATAATGAAGTAAAAATGAAAAGACAAACTATCAGGGCTTTGGATACATTGAAGGTAGTTCTGGGGATAGGAGATGGTTTAACAGGTAAAGATGCTGCTGGACAGACCTGACAAGTTGAGTTCGATCTCCAGGACCCTTATGATAGAGGCAGAAAACCAACTCCTGAAAACTTTCCTCTGATCCTCACACATATGTCGGGGCACTGTTCCCTCATTCACAAAAAAAACAAAAGGAAAAAATTAAAAGTTTAAAAATAATTTTAAACAGTAGATCTAAGAAACATTTAAAATATAAATATTTTCATCATCAGACCAGAAAGCCAGCAAATAAACTAATATAATGATGACCCTGAAGATATGGTCCTAGAAAAATAGAACAAAGCAAAGTATTGCAACAATAGGCTGAGAGAACAATAGGGATTGGTACAGAAACTAATGAAATGAAAAGTGTAAGAACAAAACAATGAGACAAGAAAAGAAAGAAATAATTCTGAACAAATAAACAAAATTGAAAAACTCTCAGCCAAATTAACAGTGAGAGAGAGAGGGAGGGAGAGAGAGAGAGAGAAGACACTAGGACAAATTAATAAAATTATAATAAAAACAGGACATTATAAGAGATATCAATGTGATCCAGGAGCTTATTAGAGAATACTTTGAAAGCCTGTATTCTAAAAAGCTGAAGAATATAGAAGGGGATAATGTCCTTGGCACATAAGAATTGACAAAATTAAGTTGCACAGATATAAAGTATAAATAGATCCGCTGTCATCTGAAATATACATCTGGTGGTCCTTTAATCATGCGTGTGCCAACTTCCACTAGATGTTCTTCTCCCTGTGCTAGGGCTCACAGCTTCCTGATGCTGCTGAACCCCAGAACTGTTCCCAGGACTAAGCTGCAAGCATGGAGGGGACGGAAGGGTGGGAAGTGATGCTGAGAGAAAAGAAAGAGATGGACTCCCGGAGAGACCTGGAGGAAAGGACTCAGTTTAATGTTGTAACTCAAAGGCTTTTTATACCAATATTTGCAGGGAACTGGGGCACACAGAATTGGGGTTGGGAGAGGCAGTTGGCACAAGTGGGACCTCAGGCCATTTGTTTCAGATCAATGTTTTGCCCCAAGGTATCAAAGACATTTTCAAAGACAGTTTGACATCAGAGTGGGTTTCACAGGTTTGGCAGGGGTCGAGGCCTGGAGGCTGCTTGCTGACTCTCTTAAGTGCTTCTGCCAAAAGAATGCCTACAATCCATAATAAGCACTGTAGTTGAAACAGTATAAAGATTCTCCAAATAAATAGGGGTGAGAAGAGGATGGATTTTATAAAACTTTTAAAGAGCTGACGTAAATACTCTTCAAAATGTTCCATGAAGCAGAAATTTAAGAGAGTCTATTAAACTATCCTATGAACTCAACATTATTCTTTTTTGTTTTTTGTCTTTTTTCAAAACAGGGTCTCCTTGTAGCCCCAGCTAACCTGGACTCCCTCTGTAGACCAGGCTGACCTTGAACTCACAAAGATCCATCTCCCTCTGCTTCCAGAGTGATAGGATTAGCACCAAGCCCGGCTCAACCTTATTCTTATATCAAAATAAGATAATAACACCACACACAAACACACACACACACACACACACACACACACACACACAGTCTATTGACCAATTTCTCTGAATAACATAAATGCAAAAATTCTCAGTAAAATATTTGAAAACTGAATTCAGTGACGTATTTATGCACCTTTATCAACTTGGTTTCACTCCATGGCACAAGGATTGTTCAACATACACGTATCAGCAAAACGAACACATCATACAGACAGACTGAGAGACATAAATGTCATTGTCTTTTCAACATGTTCAAGAAAAAGACTTTTATTTTGGTCTTTTGGAGAAAGGGTCTCCCAGTAGTCCTGCTGGCCTGGAACTCCATATGTACATCAGGATGGCCTTGAACTCACAGAAATCTATCTGCCTCTTCCTCCCAAGTGCTGGAATTAAAGACATGCACCATCATGCCCTGTTTCAAGAAAAGGAATTTGACAAATTTTTTATCCCTAATTTTTGTCCCTATATGGAAAAAAAACTTGAAAAAATAGTAATAGAAGGAGCATGTTTCAATATGATATAAACTACATGTGACCAAACTTTATCCAGTATTATACATACCAAATGACAAAACAAAAAACTGAAAGGATTTCCTCTAAAATCAGAAATGAGACAAAGTTGATATCTCATACCACATTCATTCATTATACTTCTTAGAGCCTTAAGGAATAAAGTTTAAAAAGTAAATAAATGAGATACAGATTGGATAGGAAGAAGTCAAATTATCCCTTTTCACGGGTTATATTGTTCTTCTAACATACTTTATTTATTACCAGGCATGGGGTTGTACACATTTAGTGCCAGCACTTGGGAGGCAGAGACAGGTGGATCTCTATGAGTTCAAGGCTAGTGTCATCTACATAGTGAGTTCCAGTCAATGGATCCTGTGGAATTGGAGTTAAAGATGATTGTTAGCTACCATGTGGATTCTTGAAACTGAACCCAGGTCCTCTGAAAGACCAGCTAGTACTATTAACTACTGTGCTATCTCTCCAGACCCTCAGCCCACTTTCTTACACAACCCAAGACTTCCTACTCAGGAGTGACAATACCCATAGTGGGTTGAGTCCTCCCATACCACTCAATAATTAAGAAAATGCCTCACAGACACATTAACAGACTGATCTGATGGAGGAAATTCCCTAAAGAGGTTGCCTCTTCCCAGGTGTCTCAAGCTGACAACTGAAGCTATTCAGTACATATCCTTATATAGAATTAATTTTGGGAAAACGGCTGTTTTACTGACACTAACTTGTAAGGTCAATAAAAGCAATATCAAAGTACCATTGACATTGTTCACAGGACTAGAAAACTAATCCTAAATATCATGAAATCAGAAAATATCTGTAACAGCAATCTAATGTAAATCAATGTAACAATGGCGAGTAAGGAGTTATTAGCATATTTGAACTCATAGTACAGAGTCACAGTAAAAAAAAAAAAAAAGGATTTTACTGTCACAAAAGAGACGCATAGAACAATGGAATAAAATTGATGACCAACTGGGGCTGAAGAGATGGCTCAGTGCTTAAGAGTACTGGCTGAACTTACAGAGGATCAGGGTTCAATTACCAGCACAGACATGGCAGCTCATAACCAACCATCGATAACTCCAGCTCTAGGAGAATCTGAGTCTCTTCTGAACTCTGTGGACTTTACATGACACCGGTGCACTTATACAAATGCAGACAATACATTCAAACACATAAAAAGGTAAAAATATAAATAAATAAATAAATAAATAAATAAATAAGTAAGTAAATAAATGTATTAGTCACTTTTCTGTTGCTGTGATAAAACACCATGACCAAGGAACTTATAAAAGGAAGAGTTTATTTGAGCTTACGATTGACGGTTCCAGGGAATTAGAGTCCATTGTGGCGGGAGGCATGGTGGCTGGAGACTGGAGCAGCAAACCGAGGGTCACATCTTGCAATGAACACAGGAAGCAGAGAGAGAGACTGGAGACCACAAGGCTTGTTAAAACTCACTAAGCCTGCCCCCAACAATCACTTCCTCTAGCATGGCCACACCTCCAGACCTCAAAACCAGCGCCACCAACTGGAGACAAATGTCTGAATACTAGAGCCTATTGGGACACCATCACCACCAAACCACCACAATAAATAAATAAATAAATAAATAAAACAACAAAGGTCTGGTCATGAAGTCCCTGTTGAAAAAAAAAATAAAAAAAAAGAGAGAGAATTGAAGCCACAAAACTAAAACACTAATTACAACACTTAATTTTTGACAAGGGTGTCAAAAATACATTGATGAAACTTTAACAATTCTCAATATATGGTGCTGAGAAATCATATATTATTTAATAATATATTTAACTTTTTAATCTATATACTCTAATCTCTGGCTAACACTTCGAGCTGTCCCAGGGTGCCAAGATAATTCAAAATGACTCAAATACCTCAGTGTAAGACCTGAAACGCTAATATTTTAGAGAAATAAATAGAAATTTTGATTGAAATTACATTGAAGCATAAGATTGTTTTGGTAGTGTGGTCATTTTCACAAGATTAATTCTTCCAATCCATGAGCAAAATTCCAAGGCCATTTTCAGAGAAAGGAAAAACGATATCAAAATTTACATGAATGGTTCAGCCCTGAGAGCACGTAGAGAGACTGTAGCTGGCTGTACCTCTCCATGCTGGGCAGAGTCTTACTTCCCTGGACAGCAATGAGATGGTGGAGGAAGCCGAGGAAGTGTACCCGGACAATGACGGATCACCACATGGGTTCTGCGCTGGCACCTACTCCTCCACAGAGAGATTTGGGGCAACTTCGTTCATAAAGAAAAGAATGGACAGAATGGACCAGGAAGTTCTTCATTGATGACAGCACCCTGGAGGGGTGTTATGTTCAGGGCCAACATGTTTGCACCCATGAGGATGGAGCTGTTTCCCAGGGCGTATGTAGATGGTGGGCTGTGAGGAGCAGCCCAGGGGTACAACATAGATGAGAAACTGATCTTCAAGGGGCAATACATAGACAATATTCAACATGTGTTGGGTTTTGAGCAGCGGAATTCCTGCCTCCATACCTACCAGCCAGCTCTCTTTGTTGTAGTCTCCCTGGGCTGAAGCTTGACTGCCTGGATTACAAAGAGCCAGGAAGCAAGATGGAGCAGATAAGATCCTTGGGGTGAGTGATGAATCAAAACTGATCAAAAGAAAGACCAGGTAGTCCACATCAGAGGGCAAATTCATTGCAGGAGTTCAGGGTCTTTATGTAGCAGCTTCTGGCAGGTTAAAAACAAGGATGGGGTGGGATGAAGGAAAGTCTACGTTCATTTTGCAGCAGCTGAGTTTAACATCATTTGCCTTCTGAGATTAGGCGGATGCACCATTTAGCTCCTGAGACTAAGGTTTGTGTTGTGCCCCAGGACAGATAAGCTTAGGAAAGCTAGACTTCAAGCATTGCTCATACCAGATTTAAAATTAACTAGCCTTGCAGCAACATCCTACTGAGAGGTACTGTGGAACACTTGACATAGACAGCGTGATGTTCTTCAATGGTCAAGTCTAAGCCTGAACCACATGTAGGGATACCAGATGATTAGAGTGTAAAAGGGAAATGGGTTTTTAGGTCACTTTTTGTGGGTGGTTTTTCCCTGGGGCTCCTTCCTAAGGCCAATGAAAACAGGGTCCTAGCCTTGCATCTTGCCAACTGGAGGGCAGGAAACTGTGACATCACCATGTAAATGTAGGGTCATTTGCCTTCTAACCTTAGATCTGTATCTTGCAGTAAAATGGATTTGTTTTTGTTTTCCTAGTGAGTCCTTTCTTTCATCCTCCTGACTATCTTAGCTGTCCTTTACAAGAGATAACTTCCAAATGGATTTTGCATGAATATAAGTGTATGGTCTCTTGAGGACTTTCTGTATTATTTCATTCTTTTTTTTTTTTTGGGGGGGTCTTTTTGAGACAGGGTCTCCCTGTAGCCCCAGCTGTCCTGGAACTCACTCTGTAGACCAGGCTGGCCTTGAACTCACAAAGATCTGCCTGCCTCTGCCTCCGAAGTGCTAGGATTAAAGGCGTGTGCCACCACGCCCAGCTTATTTCATTCTTATGTCTTAATATAAAATAATAATTCATAGGGTCAGGCTATTATTATACAGTTATTATTCTCATATGTATACAAAGATATATTTGCTTTCAGATGTGACAAGGAATTATTTTCTTTTGTTAGCATTAAGTTCTGGCAGAGTTGTAATATATTCTTTTAAGGAAAAAGAGGGGGAAATTTAGCCTTTCTAAGCAGTCATTGTGGTAATTTCACAATACATTCAATGTATTAGTATTTTTTTCTAAGTACACATTAACTGTAAATAACCTAGTACAGTCTGACTTGTGACACTCCATTAAATATAAAACACAAATAGCCAATACAAATTCTAATGCAGAATTCATTTTTTTCTTTGAAATAGGTACTATGAAGGCACACACACAAATCACTAGGTAAAAATCAGACCATAGTGATTTCAATGTATTTACCTGCTTCAAAGTATGTAAGAGCTCATACCTGTAGTTTTCAAGCAAGAATATAGATAGCATTTCAGCCATTTCATAAGCCATATGTAATCACAACTGCAAAAATATGGAGAACACCCCTCCTTCTTTTTAGATTAGCACATTAGATCTGTAATATAACTTAACAGGTCTGAATGAACTCTGAGAGTTTGAAATGATGGGGCTCTGTCTTCATTAGCCACACCCACAAGGTGGCCAGAAGGACTTAACAAAAGATTTCACAGAAGTACCCCACCTCAGGCTTCTCACAACTTGCCAGTCAGGCAGTCCCTGGATGCAGGACTGGTCTCTAAGACAGTAACAGCCACACACTGGGCTTTTTTAAGCTTCCTGACACAGCTGGTTTTAGGCTCTGAACTAGGTGGTGGTGCTTTCCCAGAGATCCAGCTGATCCTTGTTTGAAAGCTTAAGGTGATAGTTCACCCAGAAATCCTCAGGACTTCTAAAAAGATCTGCAGAGATAACTGAATAGAGTTTTTATATCAAAAGACACTGGAATAGGCTCAATCCTATTCTGTAGAAAGGCCAGTCAGTAAGTTAGGAAAGGGCAGTGCCTCTGGATTTGAATTCTGATAGGTGCTTTAATGGAAATGTGTCCCAAAGTGAGTTGGCTGTTTTCAGGAGAAAGATATCTCTTATAGGTGCCATGAACTGGGTTGTGGAACCAGGTGAAGAGATGAAGCAGGAGAGGAGCCCAAGTCCCACCTGATTTCAAGCCTGGAGACAGACCCAGTTAGTCTCAGCTGCAGCAGGCTCAATCGCTATTGTAAAGGGCTTCTCTAGATATCTCCTTCCAGGGAATTAAAAACAACTTTCAAGACCAGCAAAATGGCTTAGCTGGTAACGGTACCTATTGCCAAGACCGAAGACCTGAATTTGAAGTTTGGACCACATGGTGGAAGGAGAGAACCATCCCAAAAGCTGCTCTGACTTCCACGTACACCAAGGAATGCAAGCCCACACACAAATACACACACACACACACACACACACACACACACATACACACACACACACACACACACACAATCAATAAATGTAATTTAGATATTTTTAAGAATCTAAACCATGATGAACCACTATCCACACTTCACTTTCAATACTGAAGGAAGGACATAATGCTTCAAATCCAGCAATGTGTCTGTGGCCCTCAGAGAGCGCAGAGGAACCATACACTCAAGCTGAGCTCCGGCTTCCTTCCTTAGCTCCTTATGCTGTGTCTTCTAGCTCTTGTTTCTTCTGATGTGACTCCATCTTCTCTCGTCACATGTATGAAGGTCTGGGTGACTATGTGGAACAGCAGCCCAGACAATGGCTTCTTTTTCTCCATGTTCTGAGTCTCCTTCATCTATTGCTAGACTCTGTGTGCCTTTCCCTCTGTGTGACCCATTGCCAGGCACTGTGTGCTGCCAGCTCTTTGTCTTTTCTCTCTCTCTCTCACTCTCTCTCTCTCTCTCCCTCTACACACACACACACACACACACACACACACACAGCTTGCAAGTTACCAACTGTTTTTGGTGTTTTAGACAGTGCTATGCACAGAACTTTCTGTGGATGAGGCACTTAGTCTGTGGGAAAAGCCTGCCCACCTTAGTTTACCTTTGTTGTGCCATCAGAATACTGTGACAGTTAGTGCGGCACAATTGCTGTGAAGTGGGCTAGCTCTCCCAGGCAATGGAAAGGAGGTGGCTTTTTTTGACAATAATCTACAAATGTCGGCCACAGGTTTCCAGGCCACACTCGAGCTTCCTGTGTCTGCCCAGATCTTTCTCCCTCTGGCTCTCTGAGGCCATGCACTAGGGCACTTCATGGGTGGCTACAGCTGATGGCAGCTGGCAGGAGCAGTATGTGGTGGCTTGGTGGGTTCGCTGGTTCTTTGCAGAGAAGGCCCCGCCTTAGCTAATTTGTTTAATTTAGCTCTTTCTCATACATGAGAAGAATCTATTGTTCTTTTATAATAAATGTTTTTCATCTGATCACACAAATGCATCTTCTGATCCGACATCTTACCCAGAAGTCCTATGGAAGGTTTTTAGTCTCAACTTAAGTGATCTGGAAACAGAGGCTGGAGAAATGACTGAGTGGTAGAAAGTAGGTGCCTCTCTTGCAGTGAACCAGTTCCCACCACCCACATGGAAGCTAACAACTGGCGGGGCCATTTGTGAAAGGCTCACTGCTTGACAAAGTTGCAGTGACCTGACTTGTCTGGTTAAGTCTGCTCTCCAGCTGGTCTTGCTTTTTGATAATTACTTTTATCACATCAATGCTTGTTTTTCTAACCTGCTTAATTTTTGGCTTTCTAGCAATTAGGGCACCTGCTTCTGCCTCAAGGAATGGAAGTGACACTTTTGCCTTTTCTAGAAATGAGTCCTTTGTGAGAATAATGGACTCTGTGTATACAACTTAAAAATATGATACAGAAGCAATTAAGAATTCTACAGAAACTGTATCATGCCCAGACTGCCCAAGTAAAGAAAGGAATTTTAAAGGGGAATGTGTCGAAATTGAACTGAGAAATGATGTATGAAATACACAAAACATCAATAAAAATATTAAAAAAATAAAGGAATTTTGATTTCATGGTCAGGTTTAAACTAACAAGAGGATTGTAGGGCAAAAGTGAAACTAAGTCCAGTGAGGCCATGGATTCTAGTGATCTGACTCAAAGATTTAAAAAACACCTCAGCAGGAGGTGTAAAGAGAGAAACTGAGGAAAACAGAAACTGAGGAAAACAATGACCAGAATAAAAACAAGATATGAATCGTTTGTTGTTGGTTTTCTGGGACTGTGTTACTTCACTTAGCATAATATCTTATAGTTCCACCCATTCACCAGCAAAGATCATGATGTCATCTTTTTTCTTTTTTTTAAATTTTATTTATTATTTTTTTATGTGTATGAGTGTACTATCTGCATGTAGGTTGGTGCACCCATGTCGTGCAATGCCTTGGAGGTCAGAAGAGGGTGTCAGATTCCCCTAGAAGTGGAGTCAAAGACAGTTCTTAGCTGCCATGTGGTGCTGGGAATCAAACCTGGGTCCTCTGCAAGAGCAGTCAGTGCTGCTAACCACTGAGCCATCTCTCCAGCCCCTGATGTCATCTTTCTTTACTGCTGCATAGAACTCCATTGTGTAGATGTACAACATTTTCTCTACCCATTCATTGGTTGAGGGGCACTTGGGCTGGCTCTGGCTCTTAGCTATTGTGAAGAGAGCTGCAATAAATATTGCTGTGCATATATCTCTGTTGGTAGGATAAGTTTTGTGGGTATATACCCAGGAGGGGTATGACTGGGTCAAGTGGTAGGCTCATTTTGAGTCTTCCAAGGGTTCTTCACACTGCTTTCCATAGTGATTGTACAAGTTATATTCCCATCAGCAGCGGATGAGTGTTCCCCTTGCCCTACAACCTCTCCAGCATTTGGTATCATTCGTTTTCTTGATCCTAGCCAGTCTTATTGGCATGTGATGATATCTTAAAATGGTTTTTATTTCCATTTCCTTAATTATTAACAATGTTGAACACTTTTTAAGATGTTTCTCAGCCATTCTAATTTCCATGCTTGTAAGGTCTCTGCTCAGCTCTTTATCTCTTAGGGAGGTCATTTGTTTTCTTACTTCTTTTTGGGGGGTAGTTTATATATTTTTGTCAGATGTATCAGTGGTGGTTTCCTCCCACTTTGTGGGTTTGCTCTTCACTTCCCTGACTGTTTCTTTCACTGTACAGAAGCTTTTGAGTTTAATGAGGTCCCACTTGTTAATTGTCGACCTTATTCCCTATACAACTGCTGTCTGATTTAGAAAGTCTTCTCCTATGCCTATGTCTTGTAGATTGCTGCCAACATTTACTTCTATCACCTTGAGAGTTTGTGGTTTCACACTGATGTCTTTGATCAATTTGGAGTTGATTTCTCTACCAGGTGAGATGAGAGGTAGGGGTATAGTTTTATTCTTCTACAAGTGGTAATAATGTTTTGCCAACACCATTTGCTGAAGATGCTGTCTTTCCTCCATTGAATCTTCTTGGCCCCTTTGTCAAATATGAGATGATTGAAATTGTATCTGCTCAAGTTTGGATTTCAATATTGTTCCATTCGTCTACTGATCTGTTTCTGTGCCAGTATCAGGCTGTTTTTATAACTATAGCCCTGTAATATAGTTTGAAGTCTGGTATACTGACCCCCCCCCCATTGCTCTTTTCACTCAGGGCTGCTTTGGCTATTCAGGGTCTTGTTTTTCCATATGAATTTAAAGATTTTTTTTACAAGTCTGTGAACTAACTCATGGGGCTTTTGGTTGGAATTGCATCAAATTTATATATTAGTTTGGGTAGAATGGATATTTTTACTATATTAATTTTTCCAATCGATGAGCATGGGAGGTCTTTCCATCTTCTGAGGTCTTCTTCAATCTCCTTCTTCAAGGGTTTAAATTTTATTGAAGAGATCTTTGGTGTCTTTGGTTAGGTTTGTTCCTAAGTATTTTGTTTTTGATGCTATTGTGAGTGGTAAGGTCTCCTTATATTCCTTCTTCAGTGGCTTGTTGTTGGTGTAAAGAAAGGCTACTGATTTTTCTAAGTTAATTTTGTATCCTGCCACTTTACTGAAACTTTTAATCATTTCTAGGAATTTTGTAGTGGAGTTTTTAGCATCCCTTAGGTAAACTAGAAAATATGTTGTTTGTTATTCCAGACATCTTGACCTAGATGCATACTCTTATCGTCTATAGAAAATGGCACTTTAAATTAATATGTGTTTTCAACTTTAGAATTCATTACAAATATTCTGTATTATCTGTTTTTTGGTTAAATTTTCCAATTTTCATACAATGTGACTTGATAATATTCAGATCCATTCCCATATGGCAACTCTCCTTATTGCCTCTGCCCATCTTAATGGCCTTTTTAATTTATTTATATTAAAAATTTTAATTTATTTACTTATTTTTTTATTTTTCTCTTATGTGTGAGTTCTATTCCTGCATGTATCTAAGTGGACCCATGTTGTACAGTGCCCATGGAGGACAGAAAATGGCATAGGATACTCTGGAGCTTGAGTTGGTAATTGTTAGCTGCTATATGGGTGCTGTGAACTGCATCTGAGTCATCTGCAAAAATAGCTAGTATATTTAACTACTTACCCATCTCTCCAGCTCCTCTATTATATTTATCATAATACCTGAAAAGTACAATTTGTGTCCTTAAAAGTCAACTAATGTGGATCCATCTACTGGAGGCTAATTATCCTACTAAACCTCCTATCCTTAAAAAGAGACTATCTCTCCCATTCATAGCACTCATCACTTTCCAATAGTTCCACCAATAGGGTTGAGTTTCTGACTTACTCCCCTGTCTACACTGGAATTTTGTCTGGTTTGAATTTGCATGGGAATTGTGCATGCTGTCACCATTATTATAGTTTCACAGGTTTCAATTTGAAAATGCAGAGAAGTCTGGAAAGTAATAAATGCTAATGGGAGTTAACCTCTTTTAGGAACTATTTTAGACTAAAAAAAATTCAAAGCAATGTATTAAAATAACGTTGCCAATGACAACTTCTTCCATTGGAGGTTTTACTTAGAATTAAGTTTCTGACCCAGACCACAGATGAAGCACCCACAGTTGGGACCTTCTTGTCTGGGATGTGCAGGTGCGCATCTCAGCTGGACTCCAAGGGGGGCTGTGCTTAAGGAGCTCCAGTTTTTGTTCAGCTTGTACTAGCATTTCAAACACTGTGAGTCAGTTCCCAGAGAGCACAGAAATACATCGCTGAGTCTTCCAGCTGTAAGGCTGAAATGATGAGGCTGATGGACTTGGCTGATCTCTGGAAGGAGACAGAATAGGGGCCACTCTTTGCATTCTGACCAGAAGAAAACTGATGAATAAGGAAAGTCATCTCTCCACTGGGAAGTTGCTTATACCAAAAAAGATGGTATAAGTTCTGATTTGTCTCATATAAACAATCCAGGGAGACTTCTTCTCTCTCCTGTCTGCTTATTGCTGGTTGGACTTGGGTCACTTTCTGAGCCAAAATGGATCCTGTTGAACAATCAGAAAGCACAGCTAATTATTTGATGTTGAATAAAACATTGTGAGAATTAAGATCCAAAGACAAGCTAAACTGAAAGCACATTCTGCTTGCTTTTCTCCTGTCACTGCTTCTCCTCAGGTCCCTGTGAAGCACCCTATGCCCGGGGTCAATGCTTCATCCTTAATATCTTAACTCTATGGGATCATCCATACCAGAGAAGGCCAAGGCCAAGAGCACACACAGCAGGCTGGGAGGAGTCATGTGGCACGTGTCCTGCACAGTGTGTCTGTTGTGCCTCAGCTCAGTGTTCAGTGTCTCTGAGTGGTGTCAGTGTGCATATGTACTGCCTGCTGTGCACCAACCAGGAAGTGAGGTTTTGCATGATCCTAGTCCACAAGTTCTCTGTGCAGAGAGTAAGTGCAGCTCACAATACATTTTTACTTGCTTAGTTGTCCTTCTTGGTGATTAAAATAGGCAATACTTAAAGAGAACATGAGAAAATACATTCCTATTGAAGGATGAGTCTGAGGGAAAGTACATATTACATATTGAAGTCATTTACATACACTGGTGTTCATTGAATAATTTTGGGATCCCATTCAAAGTCTAATTCATTATTACCCACAGGCATGCTAGGATATATTTACAGATTTTCAACATATATTTTGTTTTATCCACCCATCATCTAATAACATTAATGAGGACAAAAGGCCCTCATGGAATTTGAATTTCTCTGTGGAAGCATTGATATATAACATAATTGCAGCAATTGTTTACTCCTTACTGAGATCTAGGGTAAATTTAATTGTGCAACTAAAAAAGCTACTTCTAAATCAGGTGATAAAAGGTAGTCCCTTATAATTTCAGAAGCTGATCATTTGCTTATGTGTTATAAAATTCTATGAAGAATTTCAGAAGCTGATCATTTGCTTATGTGTTATAAAATTCTATGAAGAGGGGCTGGAGAGATGGCCTAGCGGTTAAGAGCGCCGACCGCTCTTACAGAGGACCCGGGTTCGATCCCCAGCACCCACATGGTGGCCGAGAACCGTCTGAAACTCCAATTCCAGGAGAACTCCAGTTCCAGGGGAATCCGACGCCCTCTTCTGACCTCCGCAGCATTGCACGACACGGGTGCACAAACCTGCATGCAGACAGTACATTCATACACATATGGAAATAAATAAAAATTAAAAAAAAATTAAAAAAAATTCTATGAAGAATAAAATATTAGTCTTTAGGGGCTGGGCAATGACTTGGATGGTAGAGTGCTTGCTGTGGAAACATGGGGAGTTCAGTTTTCCTCTCCATCATCTACATGAAGAAGCGGGTGTTGTGCTCCTGCGATCCCAGCACTGGAAAGCAGAGACAGGAGAAACCCAGGGTCTTAGCAGGTGACCAGACTAGTCTACAGGTGAACTCCAGGTTCAGTGAGATGCAGAGCATTAGAGGAAGATCCCCAATGTCAACCTCTGGCCTCCATTTACGTATCCTACAAATATGTGAACATGTATGCACACAAAGACAGACACAGAGGCACACATAGAGTGATTTTAAAACCTACCTTTGTGCCGGGCGTGGTGGCGCACACCTTTAATCCTAGCACTTGGGAGGCAGAGGCAGGCGGATCTTTGTGAATTCAAGGCCAGCCTGGTCTACAGAGTTCTAGGACAGCTGGGGCTACAGGGAGACCCTGTCTCGAAAAGACCAAAAAAAAAAAAAAAATCGTCCCTTCGTAAAAAACTAAATTTAAGCCAGGCATGGTCAAGCATGCCTTTAATCCCAGCACTCTCACTCAGAGGCAGAGGCAGGTGGATATCTGTGAGTTCAAGACAAGCCTGGTCTACAGAGCAAACTCCAGGCCAGCTGGGACTAAATGGAGACCCTGTCTCAAAAAGACAAAAAATCAACTTTAATGTCAAACTGAATTCCATGTCATAGAATCATCCTGGCCTCCCACTTTCTCTACCCTTCATCTGAAGCATTGACTTTAATTCGTAACATTCTGTGTTCTTTTTTATTTGCAAAATAGCCTTGTGATAAGCTTGCCAGGTCTTTCTGAGATTCAGGGTATTATTTTATTCTACTGAATGTGATATATGTAACTTGGAAGCAGTTCAGGGCATGTCGACATCACATCAATTGTTGGTGACGTTTTGTGGACTGCTCAGTAACCATTTATATTGTAGCTTTTGTTCTTCATTTGGTTTCATTATTTTATTGGATAAATTGAAATATACCAAAAGACAATCAGAAAAGAAACTACACATAAGGTCTCTGAAGGAGTTCTAGTGCTTTGACACAAGTTTAAACAGCATATTAGAGTGGTTCAAGAACTAGTTTTTGATATTTGAGCTCCACTCCTCAGCCCATTTCACACCTGAGTGCTGACAGCAGCCAAAGCCCTGGTTTTCATTCTTTGCACACAAGCGGATGGAGACCACGCATGGCCTCAGCTGTCTGGGGAGCCGTGTGGTGGCAGGACTGTTCCTGCTCAGGGTCACCGAGACTGCGGGTGTAAACTCCCCATACAGTGTAGTCACTGCCTCTGAAATGTGGTTTGGGAGTGTGTCAAGTTTGGATGAGCTAGGTTGGAAAATTGTTTGCATGCCAAATGTTGATTTGTCTCTCCTTGTGATTTAATTGAGAAACAATACTATCTGGAAAAGAAGAAAACTTAAGGGCACTGAAGAAGAGGCTCAATAGTAAGAACTGCTTGCTCCTCATTCCTAAATACTGGAGTTCAGATCCGAGCACTCAGTTAATGAGTTGGGCATCCTGAACATTCTGTAACTACAGCTCCAAGAGATCAGACACCATCTTCTGGACTCCACATGCACACAGGTGCACGACCCCCTCCACCTGTCCATACACTCAAACAGACACAGAGACTCACATGTAAATAATAAATAAATTAAACATTTAAGAAAGAATAGAGATTAATAATAAGGAAATATAGAAAAGAGACTGGTCCTTCAAAATAACAAAGTTTTTAAAATTAATCTGTGATGAGGCCTGAAAGGCTGAAACAAAATGACATGAATTCTGAATGTGTTGCTTATTTTGGCTCAAGTTGTGACTGTTCTGACTCCAGTCTGATCCAAAGTTGAAACGTGATCACAGTCCCAGCTTCACTGCAGAGAAGCCAGCAGTCCTGACCCACACCTTCCTTCCCACTCACCTCAAACCACGGGAACTTCCCATCAGCAAAACATCTCCCCACACAGAACTCAGAACAGACTTCTGAGTCCTGAAGTCTCACCAGTTGTGAACACTGCTAACCGTTTACAATGCAACTCTGTGCTTGATTCTGTTAAAGTCTGGGGAATGGAGAATAGTGACAATCATGAGCCTCTAGGTGCAAGCAGTCAGCAATACTGTTCTCTGCTATGAGTTTATGCCTATCGTTTGACAGGATTCTGAAGATCTTATTACAGTTTTCAGGAAATGAAATTTCTCCTCACATGATATTTTATTTAAAATATTAATATATAGTTATTCTCCAAAATAAAATTTCTCTCTCAAGATATTTATGCTGAAAATTGTTCTAGTGAGGGAATTTCTTCTAAACACCCACATTCTAAAACCAGACATTTGCTTCACTAACTCATGATAATATATCCAAATACTGATAAGTGGGTATACTCTAAGCAATGTGACCTCACAGTCCATCTGGTTCATTTATAAAGTTCTCAACCTCTTATTGTCTATGAAGTTCTCAACCTCTTATTGTCTATGAAGCAGAGTTCTACATATGTTCCCAGAGCTTTCCTGTTCTCCTTCCTGTATCTCTGTTTATGCCCCTGCTAGACTTCCAGCCTAGTCAATATTTTCAAAAAGGGCTGTTCCATCAGATTCAAATACTGTATGAAATTTCTGGCTCAATTTTAAAAAAGTTTGTAAAGAATGTGAAACTTTGAAAGATACAGGGAGCTCAAATAGTGTAATGGTGAGACAGTTAGATTTGGTAGAAAAGAAGGCATCGCATTTTTGACAAGGGAAGGGTTTCTGACCAGTGTGTGTAAGCATATGACTCTGGAGGGAGCTGGCCCACAGAAAGACCCGGGGACAGTGGGGACAGTTGATCTTCTGCAGGCAGTTCGCATAGAAGTTCTGCTTTGCTCTCAGTAGCCTGTCTTCAGTGGGGCTACCCAGCTCCTCATCACTGGGCCCATGGTGGTCTTCTGGGGGCCCAGCCACCTCATCCTGAGTGTCATCTTCTGCAGTCTGCAGAAGTGGACTGAACTTGTTGGTGTATGTGGTGGCTAGCATCTTCTCAATGCCGGCAAACTCCTCACTGGAGTCCAGGTCCACCCCAGTGCTGTTGGGGAGGGGCCGCTTCCTCACCCCCCCCCCCGTTTTCCTGCCCCTCTTCTTGGATGAGCTGGCTGGCCCCTGCTCAGCAGGCAAGGCTTCCTCTGGGCTGCTGGCTGTGGGGGTTGGGTCACAGGATTCTTTAGGGCTTGTGGTGTTGGTAGGAGAGGCGGCAGCTTTGGGGACGCTGCCTCCCAAGACGTCCACAGCCACAGTGCTACTGCTGGAGCTGGATGGCCCTGGATCAGCCATCTTGGTCTTCAACAGAGTAGGGGCCGAGGACACAGACGAGATGATCTGCGCAATGGAGGCCAATGGAGGCAGCTCCTCTGTCATGGGGGGCTTTGGCAAGAGTAGGGGGTGCTTGGGCCGTAAGGGCGGAAGCAAGTCTGGGCTGCTCAAGAGGGCTGAGTTGCTTATGACTGCAGAGTTACCCAAAAGGGGAGGGTTGCTGATGAGAGCTGAGGAATAGATGGGGACAGCCAGCTGAACAGAGCCCTGGAGAGGCTGAGTGTGGGGTTCCAGATTGGCAGCTGTTGTGACAGACACCACGGTGCTTGTGGGGTTTTCCAGGATCCCACTGGACTCTAAAGTCACTGGCAAGGTAGGGCAAGGTGGTGGGCAGGGAGAGAGCTGCTCAGCACTCCCAGTTCTTCAGACAGACTCCCCAGAAGCACTGCCAGTAAGCAGACAAGAGGAAGAAGGTCTGCAGTGTGCGCAACAAGCGCTTCTGGTCCCTGCAGGACCTCAACCGGCACGTGAGGTCACACACAGAGGAAAGGCCATACAAGTGTCAGACCTGTGAGTGAACCTTCTCCTTAAAGTACAGCCTAGTTCCACACCAGAAAGCCAGGCACAGTAAGCACAGTGGGAAGGACAGCGACAAGGAGGAGGGGGTCGAGGAGGACAGTGAGGATGAGTCCACCCATAGTGGTAACAACCCTGTCGGTGAGGATGAGTCCACCCATAGTGGTAACAACCCTGTCCCGGAGAATGAGGCCGAGTCATCTAGCACCAGCAACCATGTGGCCATGACCCAAAGCCGGCAAGAGAGCTTGGCCAGTGCTGGAAAGGAGAAGGCCGCAGCAGGGTGGGCGGCAGAGCCCAGCTATGGCACCCGCAAGGGGCAGGTGTCTCCAGGTGAAACTGACCCGGAGAGCCCAGCAGCCCTTGTGCAAGACTTGCCGAAGCTATGTGTCAAGAGGCCTGCCCACCCCATCCTGGCTGCCACCGACAGTGCCTCTCAGCTCCTGGGGATGGAATGACGTCCATCACTAGCTCCGTCCGCACTAGCACAGAGCCGGTAGAGCAAAGCATCATGGATCAGACTTCATGAGTTTGTTCTCAGTGTCCTCCAAAAGAGAGAGAGAGAGAGAGAGAGAGAGAGAGAGAGAGAGAGAGAGAGAGAATGCAGCCAACCAACTCGTGCCATTGCCTTACCAGTGCCCAGGCACCGGCCACAGCACGGCCAGTTCCAGTGCCTTAACTACTCACGGATCCTCCCTCGTCCTTGTGGGTGTGGTGTTTCCCCAAATGACTTTTTAACAAAACAAATATTTTAATGAACTGGGGGGGGGGCTTTTCATTTAAGCATTAACATTACCTTTTGTATTGGTGTGTTCGAGCTTATTTTTGTGAATCTGTGATAGTACTGTTTGTTCTGTGACCTGGAGACAGAAGAAAAAACACCCTTGAATACCTATAGCCAATAACTGGAAGAAAATGATGTGAATTTCATGTCCATGACCAGAGGGAAGATGGCTGGGAGGCTGATTTCTAAAAGAGAACTTTTTCCCTCTTGTTCACCTCAAGGAGGAACTGTGATCTGGTCCTTGGTATTAGTGGATATGGTTGATGACGGTTTCCAATGTGGTTCAAGCCAAAAACCAGGAAATATTTCTAGCTTCAACCTCATGTGTTTCCACTCTTTTCATGTTAGAAATGGGAAAATTTCTGTTCAAGTTTCAAGACATTAGTTCTTAATTTACAGAGAAGAGTTACCTCCCCAGCAACTTAACCTACGTAAGACATGCCTGGCTGTCGTATATTTGATTTTCCCTTCTCCCCATTTGGTATATGTTATTTTATTTTATTTTTAGTTCATCGGTTTGCTGGGCTCTGCATTCTGCAGAAACAAATGGGCAATATTTGTCCTGGGAGACCTGCACTAGCCTCCAGACCCCACATAACATGTGCCTGAAGCTTTCGTTTGCACATTATCATGACAGTGTGCAGGCTGCAGGTTCCCAGGGAGCACTGTGCTCCTGCTGCACAGAAATAGGTAGCAGGAGTCTCCAGGCTGAGAGGCTGGGATGTGTAGGGAGAGCTGCTTCTTCCTTTTACTGGAGAGGACTGTGAACCATCCCTCTTCCTTTTCATTCAGAACTGAGCTCATGGCTATCAGTAGTGCAGGGCCTTTCCCAGGGAATTGCTGGTACCATGGGAGGGGGTCAAATGCGCTGTTCTCATGAGCACAGTTCAGAGCTGAAGTCCCTCCTTCTTGGACTCTCAGAGATTGAGGACTTTGCTTCACCTGCTGCTGATCACATTTCTCCCATTGGCTACTGACCCTGTGTAGAGGGAAAACAAATGATATTAGAGCCTGCTTAAAGGTTCTAGCTACATGATTTTGTATTGAACAGCAATTCTCTCATCATCCAAATTAATCACATATACTAGGATTTATCTCCCAGAAATCCCAGGATAGGTGAAGGCCAAGGGTTAAAAATGCTGATGCCAGGACTTGCTCATTTCTCTTGACCTGAAGCTCAGTGACAACACAGTCTTTTAGCTCCGCACAGATAGAACTCTTGCTCTACTTTCATGTGCAGTTGAGTTCTCTCAATGGATTCCTCCTTTCAGAAGTACTTTGTCTAAAACCAGTACTTTTTCTTTTTCTTTTTTTTTTTTTTTTGCACAGACATGTTGATCAATCAGGAGTACAGACTATATTCCTGTAGTCTCATGATTCACCCCTATCTCTCCACGGCCTTTACAATCTACCACGCCTCCTCTTCTGCAGTTTGTTCCCTGGGCTTTGGGAAAGGGGCACAAGTGGGTGAGAAGAAAACAGTCTAATTTCTTTGGAGTTGTCATTTTGGACTCCAGTCTGTTCAGGTTGTTTCCCTTCATGAATTGACAGCTTTCCCAGTGATACCCTTTTTAGTCATATTAACAAAGCACAAGCTATTGGATGTACAGGCATTTAAGCAATACCACTTATTATGTCAAGCTAAGCTGTGAGCATAGACACAGAATTCTTGTGCAAAAAAAAAAAGGAGCTAGATACTGACATTTGAACTAACTGGGAATATAAAATGCTAGTTGTTTTATTTATAGTTTGTATTGTGGGTTGCTCTCTATATTTTTCTGAAATACACAACACACAGTGTAACACTTTCTTTTACTTGTAGGACAATTTAAAGGAATTAAGCTTAAATTCTTACTTCCCAATAAGTAGAAGTCTTAGTCCAGTCATATAGCATTAAGAGCAAAGTGTTTATTGGGTAAATTTATTTAGCAGGTTCTCAACTCTGCCCAAGCTTTATCCACAAAGTATAGGATAATTTAAAGGCTTAGTGAATTGTTTAGAATTAATTTAAATTTAGGTGTGGTTTTGGTGGAAATGGTAATACAACTGAACTAATTGGGAATATAAATGTTAATTGGTTTTATTTATAATTTGTACTGGGTTAAGGTATAACATGGCCTATATATTTTTTCTGAATAACACACATCACATATAACACTTTCTTTTACTTGTAGGACCAATTTAAGGAACTAAGCTTAAATTTCCTTCCCAGGTAGCATACAGTCAATGGAAACAGTGGGTTAAATTTAATGAAAGCTTATGCCTTAGCTCCTGTTTATGGGTATGCGTAATCCACAACTTAGGCATCTATAGGTCAAAACATAAAACCGAAAAAAAAAAAAAAAGAGGGAGGGGGAGGTGGGGTACTATACCTTTCTGGGATACAAATGGAAAACTCTGTGTTTCCAATCCTATTGATAAATTTTCAATTTTTCTGATCTTGAACTAACAAATGGGAGGAGAATTTTAATGTTCCCACAGGTAAAAACACCAACCTAAATGCCTGAAAACATACAACTTATGGCTGTGCAGGATGAACTGGGAAATGCCAGCAGAGAGGTTGACCCATCTGAACATTAAGGAATGAGGAACCTCAGACTGCCTGAAGTCAAGGACACTGAGCATCTCTCTGAATAATATTGGGATTGACTGTTTATAATGGACCCTAATGAATTTACACCTTCGCAATGCTGAGAAACCTTCCTACCTCTCCCCTTTTTTTTGGAAAAAGAAAAACATGATGGTAATGAAACCACTCCCTAACTGTAAAACTAGAGCCAACTGTTAAAGTGGTAATTTCCTATAAAACAGGCATAACGTATTAACTGATTTATTAGGCATAGGAACTGTGAAAGGATATTCACTAAACTAGAGACAAATTCAATAGTAAAAGTGTTTAGAATAAAGTTGGGTGTAATTAAGTCAAATATATTACTACAGGAAAGCTCTGACATCAGCAATGAATTATTCTGCCTAGAGATGTTGGCTAGGGGATTCAAACCCGCCCCCCCAAATTAATAAAGGCCTTTTGCCTATAAGTGGGATATATGCAAAGGAGAAAAGGCAGTGAAGTCCCTGTTGTGAAGACCTTGGTGTGAGCAGGAAAAATGTTATGAGACGTCACTTGCTAGCGTACAACTGGCCTCTGAAAAGGCTAGAGAGCGTTACCAAAGGTCACTAAAGCAATACAGCAAAATATTGGTCTCCCTGAGACAAGCAAGACTCCTCCGTCAATATCAGCTACACCTCAACAGCCTGGAGATACTGTGCAACAGTGGCAGCCAAGTATCTATATATATCCCAAATCTATTTGGCTATTAGCTCTCTCCTTGGAGGAATAACTCACAGCAGATGCCACAAGCTTGTGTCCTCTGGTGGTTGGGCAATGTTGTGAGCCACAGTAAGAACTTGTCACCCTTTATATAGAAACCAGTACTTTTTCTAAAGTAGTTTAACATAGTAAGCATTTCCCCATTGCTGAAAATACTGATACTGAGAATCAGAAATCAGTGTCTTAAAAGGAACCATTCCACACTGTTGATAGTAATAATTATTTGTACAGTCACCAAGAATAACAACATGGAGATTCCATAAAATTAAATAAATCAATATAGTTCAGATTTCAGGAAAAATAAAATCATGAAGTTAGCAAGTAAATGGATTCAGCTGGCAGTGTTCATTCTGAGTGAGGTAGCCCAGACAGAGAGCAGCATGGCATGTTTTGCCTGTGTTTATAGATGTTACCTTTGAATTTTTAGATATGTACACTTTGGAATGCTTACACAGCTCAGAAAATAAGGAAGCTCCATGAGATTGAAACAAAACACAGCTGCATAAAGGAGCAAAGGAGAATAATGGAATAGGATGGATGAAATTCAGTCAGGGCTTTGGGATAGCTGAATACAAAAAGGAATACAATGAAGGCTAATTAACATTAGAGATCATTTGTAAAAGTCATATGGAAACCTACCATTGTAGAAATGTTGTTACAAACAGAGAGAGAGAGAGAGAGAGAGAGAGAGAGAGAGAGAAAGAGAGAGAGAGAGAGAAAAGAGTTTAAGTAAATTTTGTCCTACTAGTAACACAAGCTAACAAAAAGCCCAGTGCCTGATATGGGTTACCTCTTTTGGAGTGGTTGGCTAGTGAGGTCACACAGATCCCCACCCAGCACAGGCTATTGCCAGCACTGCTGGTTGCCCTCCACAACTTGATGGTAAGACCTTAGTGCTGAACCTAGCACATACATGAGTCACAGAACCATGGAGAAATCAAGCTTTACTGACATAGAAGTTTCTTCCCTGCTGGGTGGATTTTATATTGCTGTGCACATTATCAGAGAGGGAAAAAAAAACAATCAGTCCTACCTATGACACTGTAGCTATAATAATGGCCAGCCTGATAAGACTTGTCAACTGGTACAACAATGGCTCAAATGTTAGGGTGTAACCAACCATTTTATGATTGAATTTAAGTACAATCTACAAGATGAAACTCATACCTGGTACTCTTATCAGAGCCAAGAAATTGATGCCAGACAGGTCAGATCCTGGGGGGAAGCTACTACTATTATCCTAGTACATGGTCACAGTAGTAAACAGACTCCTAATGACTTATTTAAATGAGACAACTGTCTCAAACCCTGTCCTCCCAAGGCTCAAGAATCATTATGGAAGAGGGTTGAAATATTATAAAAGACAGAAGCAGAGTCTTCCAAACAAAACAGAGTTGCACATATGCGATCACAGCAGTCATTACAGCATGCATAAGACCTAGGCAATCTCAAGCCAGACAGAATATCTTCATTATGAGGGAAGGTGGACACTTACCCCAGGAGCTACTGGAAATTTCTAGCTACCAGGAGAAGAAGAATAATTTTTTCCTTAAGGGTGTGGCCTCTTATAGGACAACCATGCTCCATTGGATGCCCACACTCCCACAAGTATGTGGACAGCACAAATTAGACTTGATAAATTTAAAAAATGCAGGACACAAATTTGGGTAGGGAATGGAAGCTGGATCTTAACAGGCTCTAGAATTGACCCACCACTTATTTTCAGACTCTGTAACTACTGTATATGGGTGGAAGGTATGTATTCATATCTTGCAGTAATATAAAATTAAAGGGGAAAATGTGAATGCTTAAACATATTCTGGAATTAACATAGAGTTTATTCTCAGAGGACATAATTTTGATACATATGTGATGTTTATATAGGCATATTTTGGAGCAGTACCAAGGGGAGGGAACAACATAAAGACTGGATCAAAGAGCTGACTGATACAGTTAAATTCTGCCCCAAACAACAAGACTCTGCAGTGAAAAACTGGAAAGATTGAGAGAAAGATGGAAAACATGTATGGCAGAAGGCATGAACTGGGGTGGGGGGCAGGGAGAGGGGAATGTGTCTAAATTGGACTGAAGGATGATGTAGGAAATGCACAAATCATCAATAAAAAACACATTAATTTAAAAAAACTAAAAAACTGATTGGAGGAGGGCAGGTGGGTATAATCAAAATACATTGTATGAAATTATTGAAGAACTAATAAAAATGATGAAGAATAATAAATAAATAAAATGCATGTGTACCAGTGATACAGCTATGCCCAAAGAAAATGTGAATATCATATAAGAGAGATACCTCTGTATGTTTGGTTATTACAACATTATTAGTGATAGCCAAGATGGAGAATCAGCCTAGGTGCCACCTATCAGCAGATAAATGAAGAAAATATTATATTTGAAATAACAGAGTGATGTTCAGCTATAAGGGAGAATGAAATCTTATCATTTGTAGGAAACTGTTCTGCAAAATGAACATATAAAACTCCAGTCTCATGGTTACTGTCCTGAGCAAAAACTAGAAAAAAGAAAAACAAACAAATGGTGATGAGAATGTAAAACAGGAACAATTAAGGAGGGGAAAAGAGATGACAGAATGGGGAGAGAGGAAAGGACAAGAGAGGGTGAGGCAGAATGGCCAGGTGCAAATCACCACATGCGCATGTACATGGGTTTCACCATGAAACCCATCCTTTTGTACAATTAATGTGTGCTGGGATTTACAGCAGCTCCATTATTATTGCTAGGAATCAACTTAAAAATGTCTCTACTAATCCTTATTTGTATTGTCCTCACATCTCCAATACTGTAAAATTTGTGTACTAGAGCACGAGGTGTATGCATCATCTTATTTGCAACTTTGGAAGAAGAGGAATACTGTAAAGCCACATCTTAACAAGAATAAGTTCATTTACTTTTACAGCAATGATGAATCAGGCTCACTGAGGACATACAAAGTCCTATTACCATCTAAGGTCATAGATCAGAACACAGAGAATATAAGGTTCCTTTAACTTCCAGGAATTTAAATTTTGCTACACTATATATATATATATATATATATATATATATATATGTAATATTTTATAGGATCTCACAAAATAATACAATTTTTAAATTAATGTCAATTTAATTATACTTCTTAAAATAAAGATTAGGTTAATTAAATATATCTAAGTGGAAGAGAATTTAGAAAGCAGTAGAGCCATCTAGTGGAGGAGCTTTGTCCTCAATGGGTCAGAGAGGATGGAAACACCTGCAGACTGCATGGGGTGTGAAGCTATGACCTTCCAGACAGCTGTCATCTGCACTTTCAACAGGCATTTAATAATTCCCCATATTTGATCTTGCAGATGAAATAACAAATCAGTTTGGCTTTATGTATTGGTACCGTCAAGACAGAAAAACAAAAATGCAGAATGAATTACACATCAGCCCCTAGAATGGAGATCATTGTACTGTTTCAGCATGGAAAGAGATAACAATTCACCTATATTTAAATATTACTTTCTGGCTTATTGAGGAGTATGTGAAAGAGACAAGCTTTCATTTACTCTGAAGCAGCATTTCCTCTCTGTGTCCAAATAGGTTGGTTTTCAGTGTACCCTGAGATTCTTCAGTTTATGTGATGCAATCCTTGCATCAGTGTGGGTATTGAAGTATGCCGTGTCTTCCTCTGGAGCCAACATATTCCAAATGGAAAAAGACTTTGTCCTCATAAGGTCAGCTATAGTATATTTACTGTTCTCTACTGAGGTATGTCTCAGGGATGTGAAGTTTTAAATTAGAATCCTATACATACCTGAAAAGAAAAATAGTAACACATCCATCTCCCCTCCCCAAATAATAAATAAATTTACATAATCGATACATGAACTGAGCTGCCTTAGGGACGCTGAGCTCAGTAAACAGTCACTAGCTCAGAGGCCTCAATTTGGCTACAGCCCTAGGGTGGGGCTTCCAGAGAGGCAGCTGTGGGGAGCAGGAGGGTTATATACCATGGAGCCAAAAGGTACAGAAAACACAAAGATCTGCTTTGGCTTGGAAGTGCATAAGGAGAAACGGCCCTGCCTTGAGTGGCTGGAAAGAGACCTGAGAACCAAGCACAGCCCTGGAGTTGCACAGCCCTGAGCCTGTGGATCCACCTCCAGGACCACAGTCCTAGGTAGTTTTAACTGCCAACTTGACACTCCCTAGGGTCAGCTGAAAGTGAATCTCAGTGAGGTTTTTCCCAGATCATAGCGGCCTGCGAGCATGTCTTTGGAGGGTGGTCTTGATTGTTAACTGCTGTAGGCCCAGCCCACATGAGTTCCACCATTCCCTGTGTAGATGGTCCTGGGCTGCATCAGAAAGCTGATTAAGCCTGCGTCTTGGAGCAAGCCAGCCAGCAGCACCCTGCCTTGCTTTCTCAAACTCAAGCTCCTGTGTGAATTCCTGCCCTGATTTCCTAAAACAATGGACTGACGTGGAATTGTAAGCACATAAATTCCTTCCTTGTCTGAGCTGCTTTTATTCCCAGCATTTTATACAGAAACAGATAGGAAACTAGAGCAGCCAGTTATCAGTGCATTTCTATCATTGCGGCTTGATGCCATTGCTGTTAGAGCTGGTTGGTTTTGAATTTTTATTGAATTTTTGTGTGTTTCATACACAATATCTTAATCATCTTTATACTCCTTCCCCATCAGGACCCTCCCACAGCCTCCCATGAGGTTTCATGCATTCTGATATTTATGTTAAGCCTATCGAGTCACATTAGTGTACCTAGATGTCCCTCAGTGCAAGTTCATCCACTGGGGTCTGTCAGCTTATCCAGAGCAGTTTGCTTTTTTATTAACTTATTTTATTTTATTTTGACTTTTAAGTATTTTTTTTTCAAATCTAGACCCGTGTTCTCCACCCGATCCCCCACACCCCACCAGAGCTCATGTATTCTGCCAAACATGCTTTTCATCTCTTTCTCAATCTTTCTCAAAATTCTCCATGTGGAAGTTGACTGTTTTGAGCAGAGGTTCATTGTTTCAGTCAGTTCTTTGATGCAGTCCTTTCAGTTACTGTTGTTGTTTCCAATATGTATCACTCCCAACTACTTGGACAAAAGCTCAAGGGGCCGTGCACAAGAAATATTTACAACTAGATAATTGGCACTAGCATCCATAGATGAGGGAATACCATTCGTCATTTGCTTTTTTCTGGGACTGTGTTACTTCACTCAGCATGATGTCTTCTAGCCTCCAGCCATTTTCCTGCAAAGCTCATGATGTCATCTTTCTTTACTGCTACATAGAACTCCATTGTGTAGATGTACCACATTTTCTCTATCCACTCATCAGTTGAGGGGCACTTGGGTTGGTTCCAGCTCCTTGCTATTGTGAAGAGAGCTGAAATAAGCATAGGTGTGCATGTATCTCTGCTGTGGGGTGAGTCTTGTGGGTACATGCACAGGAGTGGTATGGCTGGGTCAGGTGGTGAGTTCATTCCAAGTCTTCCAAGGGTTCTCCACACTGCTTTCCATAGTGGCTGTAGGAGTTTACATTCCCATCAGCAGTGGATAAGTGTTCCTCTTTCCCCACAACCTCTCCAGCCCTTGGTATCATTTGTTTTCTTGATCCTAGCCAGTCTTATTGGAGTACGATGATGTCTTAAAGTGGTTTTGATTTGCATTTCCTTAATGATTAGTGATGTTGAACACTTCTTAAAATGTTTCTTAGACACCTCTAATTCCTCACTTGTGAAGTCTCTCTTCGGCTCTTTGCTCCATCTATTGAGTGGGTCATTTGTTTTCTTTCTTCTTTGTTTTTGGAGTAGTTTATATATTCTGGAAATCAATGCTTTACCAGATGTTTCTGCAGTGAAGAATCCCACTGTATGGGATTTCTCTTCACTTCCTTGATTGTTTCTTTTGATGTACAGAAGCTTTTGAGTTTAATGAGGTCCCATTTGTCAATTGTCAAACTTAATTCTTGCCCAGCTGCTGTCTGATTTAGGGAGACTTTTCCTATGCCTATGTCTTGTAGTCTGCTGCCAACTTTTCTTCTATCACCTTCAGAGTTTGTGGTTTCACCTTGAGGTCTTTAATCCATCTGGAGTTGACTTTTGTACAGGGCAAGAATCTTGCACCTAGCAAGACTACGCAGATGCTTATGCTGTTTCCAGAAACTCTCTCCCTCTCTCTTATCTTTTTCTCATTTATTACAACAGGTAGAAATAAGTTCACCTGATTCCTCTTTCTCTCCATTTCCAAAGAAATCCACTGTTGGTAAGATTCCATGTAGGATATTTGGAATATTCTACCTGGAGATATGCATTAGAAAAAATATAGAGAGCAGGCATGATGGCTCAGGATGTAAAGTCCTTTCCTGTAATCCTGGTGACCTACATCCAACATCTGGTGCCAAAGCAATGATTATGGGAGAAAACTGACACCTAAAAGTTTCATCTGACTTCAACATATGTGCTATGGAATGTGTGCACACACACACATACTCTTGATAGAATAATAAAATTTTTAGTAAATAAAATTTTTTAAATAAAACAATTTGCAGTATAACTCAAGGCTCAGGAATCATTGTGGGAAAAGCATTGAAAATAGTTTAAAGGAGAAAAACAAACAAAGGCAGAAGTAGCAGCATAACATCCAATCTCAAGGCAGCCATCAAAGCTGGGTGGTGCATCAACCTCTATAAGGAGCTATCTACCAATGTTGCTATACTCAGCAAAGTTAGCTTGTAAAACTGAGGGAGAGATAAAGACATTTCAAGACAAGCACAGGCAGATGTGGTCATGACCACCAAGCTAGAACTGCAGAAGATATTCAAAGGAATAATATAAAAATGAGGAGAAATTTCTCCATCATGAACTAAAGAGCAAGAAGCCAGTGTCCTACAAGTCCCTTCCTGGGCATGTCCCTGATAGTCTACGACACTGAACTAGGCCCCAGAACCAAACAGTGCCAATCTGAGGGTTAAGACTTCAGCCTTGATAATTTTGAGGACATTCAGTCTCTGCACTTTAAAAATGCAATTAAGTTACAGGAATGGAATAGTTTACGTGCAGTTAAATGTGAGTGACTTCCTTTACTTTTCATTCCCTTTGCTTTTGGAATTCACCACTATGTTCAGCTTGAATGTTTTTATGGATTCAGCCTTCCTACCAGCTTCTCTCCTGATTATGATGCCAAGTTGGACAGTTATGTTTCCAGAAGGAGTGCACATTGAGAAAGGAAAATAAAGACCAAAGACCCCAACCTAGGAGACCAGAATATTACCTGAGAGGAAAACTTCCAATACAGGAAAGACACAGAATTGTTTTTTTTCATACATTTATTTTTATTTTTTTATCAAATCTAGACCCATGCCCCGCCCCCATTCTCCCCCCCCCCCAGACACAGAATTGTACACAGGCTTCTGTGGTGGCTTCCTAAAGGCTTGAGACTGGGGAAGGGCCACACCCACCCAGCTGGAGGTTTGTGTTCAGGCTGCAGGTATCTGGGGAGCACTGTGTGTCCACAGCACAGAAGTAAGTGCCAGAGGCTGAGGTCTGGGAGGTGGAAATGTGCAAGTTGCGGTGATGTTCCTTAATGACTGTTGTGGACTTTAGTCTTCCACTCTGCTTTGTTCCTGACGGATTGTAAAACAGGCTGATGAGGTGTCCCCTGCGATTCTGGAAAAACCATTGCAGGTTGGTTGTAGTGGAAGAAAAGTTGCACTGCAGGACACAGTTGTCTCCTTCCTGGAGAGTCAAGGCTACAGGACTCTGCACCACTTGCTGCCCTTTCACCCCTGATTAGGAATAGAGAAAGAGTCACAGAGGATGGGTACTGTAGGGCCAACAGAGTACACAAATATCCCCCATACATTGACAGTGCTGTGGGACTTGGAGCTGCATTTCCTCCCTCCCCACCCCCATGTGCTGCAGCTGCACAGTCCTCACAGATGCCCTGAATGGGGGACAGCCCGACTCACAGAAAATCTGGGCGTACAGAAGCCCCAGCAGAGAGCCCAGCAGCCTCCTCATGATGACTGTCCACCTGTGAGAGATGGAAGTGTGCAACCAAAGCCTGGCTGTGATGTCAGGATGGCTCTGAACTGTCCCTGCTCCTGCAGCCAGTCAGCTCTGCCCACCAACTGCCAGGCCAGACACTGCTGAGCTCCACAGCTTCCTGCCCCTGAAGCTCCTCCCCAGCCCAGACCTGCCCAGAAGCTGGTGGAACACAGTAAAGGGACAGGGACATTTTCCCATGACACTGAGCTCCTGAGAATTGAGGAACCTGTGAGAGGAAAGGGGACATGCTCAACATGCTCAGCAGGCCTCAACTGGACCAAGAAGAGCCAGGGAGCATGTTCAGAAGAGTAAGTAAATGTTTAACCCAGAAAATAGCTGCGTATTCCAACTAAAGACTCTTTACTGAACTGAGAATTAATTTAACTGAAAGGCACTCCAGTAGACAAAGCAACAGGAGCACAGTTGTTCTACAGTAGATGGAATGAGTTCCTTCTCTTAGAATACATGAAGTATGTGTATTAGGACATGTCTGCAATAATCCAGGCTTGTGGCAAATATTATGGAGAAGGATCCTAAAGGAGGAGGTGAAGTGGGAAAAACTAATCAAGGAGTCCCAGGTTACATTTAGATGGGAGCGAGAATCTCTGGAACATTAGTGCAGGGAAGAATGTCTAAAAGTATAGGTAATATACTGTTTATAAAATTGGAAGGATGCATTTAAAATTTTTCCCCACAAAAATGATTGGTTGATACATGCATGAGAATAATAACATAAAGCAGTTCCTCAATTTGCTCCCAAAGAGCTCACAGCCAACTTTATGGCATCTCAGCCCATCACTGTCTCAGAAGATGTTGAACCAGTAACTTCCTCCATTCTGTAGAGACTCCTATAGCCTAATTTTGACTGTCAGGCAGAAATGCTGTCCTTCAGGATTCACATATGTCCTTTGTGAAATAGTCAACCTGCAGCCACTAAGATCGGCCTCGATGGGAGCTAAGCACTTCTGAGCACCCTACTTCCTCTGTACTGATCGCCTTCACAAAGCACTCAAATTCTGGAAAGTAACTGGAATGGGGTCCTGGTCCCTTCATTTGCATGTCAGATGTGTT
The DNA here is from genome assembly GCA_009823505.1 of Rhizomys pruinosus. Classification (NCBI taxonomy): domain Eukaryota; kingdom Metazoa; phylum Chordata; class Mammalia; order Rodentia; family Spalacidae; genus Rhizomys; species Rhizomys pruinosus. Next base: position 1,347,176 of record VZQC01012403.1, read on the forward strand.
CAGCGCTGCACTGTGTGACTCAGGGTACAGGAGCCCCTGGTTGCCTAGCTCCACACATCACTGTGAGGAAACTCCTTCCCAGGGAAGGAGTTTCTTTCTTCCTACACTTAATCTGAATGCCTTTCATGCCTGACACAGGCTAGTTTCCTGATGTGTGCTTTGGGGTGAGCTAGACACCTGGGATAGAGTGTTACACATGTAGACCCATTCCTAGAACAATGTAATTTCTCACTGTATGTATCCTCATATTTACAGAGAAACTTACCTCTCAATACTTATCAGGTTATTTTTGCAGTAGATGGTGACTATGACAGAATTCCACAACTGGTCAATTGCACAGATTAAGTGTCTGAGAGATGCTTAGTCCTAAGTGACACACTTTCAGTGAAACCTCACAAGACGAATGAATTTCTCAAGTCTCACCAGAGATCTTTCTTTATGCAGAAAATTGTGATTAACACAGAAGCCTACAACTGGCCAACGTGCAGAGAACAAGAAGCTGCAGAGTGCTTATTCCTGAAGCTAATTCAAACTTCTGCCTCCCAAGGCTTAGGGACCATTGTGGAAGAGGGAGAAGAAATATTGTAAGAGCTAGGGGCTGGAGAGATGGCCTAGCGGTTAAGAGCGCTGACCGCTCTTACAGAGGACCCGGGTTCGATCCCCAGCACCCACATGGCAGCCGAGAGCCATCTGAAACTCCAATTTCAGGAGAACTCCAGTTCCAGGGGAATCCGAGACCCTCTTCTGACCTCCGCGGCATTGCACGACACGGGTGCACAAACCTGCATGCAGACAGTACATTGATACACATACCGAAATAAATAAAAAAAAAAAGAAAAGAAATATTGTAAGAGCTAGAGGAGGTGGAGGACCACAAGGAAACAGAATTTTCCAGACAGCAAGTCAGTTACACCTGTGAACTCACAGCCTTGATGACAGCATGCACCAGACCCAGGCAAGCTCAAACCTGACAAAATCCCAAGACAGACTTGAGGAAGTAAGAAAGAAATCTTCATCAAATCTAAGAAATCTTGGCAACAGAAGGCTGCTGGGAGGAGTGACAGTCACTTACGGGGATGGGACTCTTGGTAGATTAGTCAGGCTCCAGGGGATAGACTCATACCGAAGGACATTTGGGGACACAAATCAGACTCTACAGGCCCTGAGCCTTGGGAGGCAGAAGTTTGATGTAGGAGTCCTATTCTAGGATAAGCACTCTGCATCCTCCTGCTCACTGCACATTGGATTCTTGAGGTTCAGTGCTAATTACCATCTTTTGTATAAGGAAACTTCTTTGATGAGAGTTGGGAGATGCATTAATCTGTGGGTATGACGATAAGTCATTAAGAGTCAGTTTAATGCAATAGCATTTATTAGAAAATTATTATTGGGTTCTCCCCTATGTCCTATAACCTATCTTGCCTCAGGTTCTGAAGCCTGATATTCGTATCAAGTATGGGCTCCATCCTAGGAAGCAGACCTTAAATCTAGTTAACAGGTGGGTGGGTAGTCCACGAATATTTGTGCCACTATCATACTGATGGGCAAATCTTCCCAGGCCAGTTGTTATTGTTGTCCACAGGCTTTACCGCTGGGTAAGGATGATGTTTATTTTTCTGGTAGCTTGTAAAGCATCTTCTAGTATGGCAAGACTCTATTGCTAAAGACACCAAATGCATGAACTGTGGAACAAACAAGGAGAAAGTCAAGCAAGTACTTAGTTCAGAGCATCATCTCTTCTGTCTAGCATTCATAGTGCTGCTAACTACTGGATGGAAATATACCATCATTATCCTTAATAAAGTTTTCTGACTAAGTACATTCACTCTTAGAAGGCCAAAATTCTCACTGAAGCAAAATTTAGAAATATAAGGTTCAGAGAGATGGCTGAGTGGTTATGAGTATTTGATGCTCTTCTGGTGGACCCAGGATCAATTCCCAGCACCCACAGATCTGCTAACAACTGTTAACTCCAGTTCCAGGGGAACCCAAAACCTTCTTCTGACTCTGCAGGCATTGCTTGACATGGGGGCACTTATAAACGTGCAGGCAATATATTCATACACATAAAATACAAATAATAAATAAAATATTTTAATTAAAACATATAAAGACATTGAACTTAAATCTGTGAGGGAAAAATAGCTTAAAGAAAGAGCCATATGCACAATGTGGAAAGCAGATTCAAGCTTATCGATGGCTGAAATCAAGATAGAAGCACAGCCCAGACAGAACCAGAACAGGGTGCCCATGGAAAGTGAATGAGGGACACCTGCCAGGGACCTCAGAGTAGAGGCATGATGGAGGGTGGGGCAGGCACAGGGCCCATTTGAGGTCACTTCCCCAACCTCCCTCTGTATCTCCATCTTGTGCTTCTGAGAGGATGGACAGTGGGTTAGCCTTGACTCGGGTGTTCATTCTGACTTGTAAAACCACCTGCAAAGGCCAAAGATTGCAGTGTGAGTAGTGGACAAAGATAAGCCATCTTCACTTAGCCTTAGGTGCAGGGAAGGAAAGGAATGAAGGCTCTCTATCCTAGTAGGAAGAATGCTCCTTCCTGAGTGTGTTGGCATGCCCCTCCTTCTCAGAAAGTTCACAGCCACTGCACTGCCATGCCTGCTGGGTGAGAGTGTCGCTCTCCTTGTTGCTCTGTTCCCAGCCGGCAGGAAAAAGGAGAGGACACACTCTTGTTCTTCCAGACGCAGTTTATTCAGGCAACTCTTACATCATCTCTCTTTCCCCTTCCCATGTCCCCTACTAATAATCTCTTCCCTCAACCCCACCTCCTGCTAGGGTGCGAGTGCCGTGGCAGTCTCTCATTGGTCTGTAAGTGGTATGCACAATATACGGAAGTCAGCGGACATGCTAATGAGGTTCAGGTTTGGCGTTCTCTTGTTGGCTGGGGAATGAGCTGGGCAGTCAGGACACAATCAGGTGATAAGACCTGGCCAGGGTCCAAAGCGCCATTTTGGCCAACACCCGCTCTCCACATCTCCCCCTTTCTTTTATAATATGGCAGAGAGAATGCCTGTCTTAGGTTGCCCCTGCAGAGGTATTCCTTACCCATCATGGAGTTAAACAAACAGCATAGGTTTGTTTCCTGTCTTAGGTTGGTAATACATGCAGCGGGTCTTACCCGTCTTTGACTACTTCTCTAGCATGCCGAGCCAAACTTGAGGTGAACTGCCCAGTTCAATAGCGGCAAGAGCCTGCATGAAGAATGCTCTTTCTCTGCGCTGATTGTTCCGCATGCGCATCAGACACCACAGACACAATGACCCACGCAGGATTATACTGCAACCCAAACCCGCTATTCCAGCCCACTGCTGTAGGTGAGACACTGCCTTCTACATCCAGGAGATAAAACCTTCAGACATGAACAGATCTACTCATGTAGAGTTGATGTGCACGATGGATGAGCAGAGTTCTTCCAGTAGAGAGTCGAGTTCACCGGACCAGTTTCCTGTTAAATGATGTGAGAGACTGCGTGATAGATTAGCTGCATGGCTCAGATTCTGAAAAGGTACAGAGGTAATACAGAGCCCAGAATGTCTCCATTCACACCCCAACTGTGCTATCTGTATAAGCACATCGAGCTGATCCTGCACCAAATCAACCCTTTAATTGAGTGACATAATGCCTGTTTTGAAATGATTATTAATATTTTGTTGATTGGTCATAGCCTCAGCAACACCAGCCGACAAATTGTTAAGTGCAGCCGCTGTCTGAACAGTTGACATCAGGAAAACTGCCACAGCTGTAGCCACGGCAGCTGATGCTGCGATTGTCATGAAATACCACCACTAGAGGAAAGGTGGTAGCATTCCAGCATAAAGCATAGAAACAAGTCCTGTTACCACAGGTGACATTATTTCTTTCATAGCTTCCCTTATATACAAGGAACACAAAGGGGGGCCATATGCATACAGGCACGGGTTTGAAAGTGCCAAGCTCCCCTGAGCCATGTGGCATTGGACCAGCTGGTCCCTGGAGGGGGTGCATCAAACCAGCCTCCTGTCTGGTTATGCATACGTACACAATCACTGCCCTGGGATATGTTAGTAATCAGTTGGAAGCACAGTAATCTGTTTAGGGACAGTGTATGGTCTCTTGTACTGCTGCTAATGTGTTATCTAATGGTAAAAAAGGGACCTCCATGTTATCATTGGTTGCAAAAAAGTGGGGGAATACTTGCGCTGAATGGGTGACTGGGATAGGTTTAGGGAACACTGTCATCAGCCCCCAACGAAGCTCTTCCGTCATCGCCATGGGCCATGGCACCATCATCACGAGCATCCCATGCTTCCACATCTTGAACCACTCGGGTGAGCCTTTCCAGGATCCAAAGAGGTTGTTGATGATCCCAAGGAAAAACACAGACAGCTCCTCTTGCCCATGTTAGGACCGGGTCCAGGCCATACCATTTTCCTTTAAGTATGTGTTTCCACATTACAAGCCCTTTTGAAGTGCTGTCTGTTTGTGTGTGCCTGTCCGCAGCTGACCTCCCGTGCTTATCTAAATTTAAAAAATTAATAGTAAAAAGAGCAATCACAAGTCTTTCCTTTGGAGGAGAGCCAGAGGTTATTCTCCCCTTTTGTTTTTGAAGGCACTCCTTTAGTGTACGATGGGCATGCTCAATAATGCCTTGTCCTTGCGGATTGTATGGCAAACCGTGAGTGAGGCAAATGCCCATCATCAAACAGAAGGAGTTAAAGGAGCCTGAAGTGTAAGCCGGACCATTGTCAGTCTTTAACTCTTTAGGCTGTCCCCAGGCTGCCCACGCCTGGAAACAATGTTCGCGGACATGACGGGCCTTTTCTCCAGAATGTAGGGAGGCAAAAATGATTCCTGAGGTGGTATCAACAGAGACATGCACATATTTTAATGTGCCAAACTCAGGGATGTGAGTGACATCCATCTGCCATACATGTAACGGGAGGAGACCCCTGGGATTAATCCCAAGGGACTGTTGCAGCAGAAGTGGGGCACATTGATGACAATTTTTTACAATATCGCGAGCATTGGCTTGAGAGATGTGAAATCAGCAGGCAAGCGTTTTAGAATTAACATGAAAGCGGGAGTGAAAGGTGCGTGCAAGTTCCTGAGGGGAGGAGAGAAACATCAGAGCTCTGGATGCCTTATCAACTGAATCATTGCCTTCAGCTAGCAGGCCCGGCAGTCCGGTGTGAGCCCGAATATGCTGAACAAAGAATGGGTGGTCTCTCTGGAGAATTAGCATGTGTAAAGTATGCAGAAGAGACCCGATGGCTGACCTGAGATTGACCTTTCCTGCTACCTCGAGTCTTTTTAGGATATTAACAACATATTGACTGTCTTGAGAGTGAAGGGGAATGGAAAAGAAGCAATCTTTTATGTCTATAATTATAATGGACCAGTGTCTTGGAATAGCTGAGGGCAGAGGAAGCCCCTGCTGCACGGGCCCCATAATTACCATTTGTTTAAGCACCCTCGCTGCCCCATTCCCATCTGCCCTTTTGCCATTTGCATGACTGCAGCTGCTAGGCCAGAATTGGTAAGAGGGCCGCCTAATTCCCGACAGACCTTCATCCACACTTCAAAGCCTTTATTTTTGTAAGGGTTTATTGTCTGCCTACACTCCTTTGTACATTGTTCAAATACCAATTGTTTAACAAGCGGCATGGCAGTGTCAGGGTCACCAAATACTTTTCCTGCTGCCTCCACCACTCTGGCCACAAAATTCTTTATGATTTTAAAATTGAGTGGCTCATGATAATGGTTATTGTCCTGTTGGTTTTGGGAGACTGGAAAACATAGGGATGGGGGCTGGATTTTGAGCAGCTACCTCCCTCCAGCACTCTGGATGAAACGAAGTGCCAGGTACCGCAAAAGGCGGAGGGGGTCCCGGGGCCATCGGCAGTAGCAGAGGTCCCGGGGCTGCCGGCTGTATGCTAACCTTCACTTGCTCCATGCTTTCTACCAAACTCTCCAACTAATCAGCCGACATATCCTGCTCTTTGTTCTCAACCCCCTTGGGTGGCACCTGTTCCTCTTTTAGCTGTTGTAGAAGTTTTTCCCCCTTTTTTTATTTCTGCTGCACAGCTCCCTTTATCGCCCAAGCAATTTCCTATTAATTTCCAAATCGGAATTACACCGCTCTGCAGAATTCCTTGTTCCTCAGCAAACATTAGGTCCCCTCCCAACTTTTCCCAAATGTGGCATGAGGTTTCCGGTCACAAGAAACCAGGGCACGATCTCATCTACTGCTCTTAAGAACTCATCTAAAATTTGGGTCTTTATGCCAATTCCTTTCACTTTCAGCAGTTCCTTTAAGGTATCGCGCATTGGCCGCATTGAATTTGAATTCCCCATGGTCTCTACTTCCGAGAACTTTATAGTCCCACCTTACCTGGGAACTTGTCAGCTAGCCCACCTGCCTGCGTCTGGTTCTGAACTGTGCTCGCACCGATGGAGGTTCCCCCGACGGAGGTTCCCCGTCCGGGCCACCACTTGTGGCTCTCCTTGTCGCTCTCTGTTCCCGGCCGGCAGGAAAAAGGAGAGGACACACTCTTGTTCTTCCAGACGCAGTTTATTCAGGCAACTCTTACATCAACTCTCTTTTCCCCTTCCAGTGCCCCCTCCTCATATCCCCTCTCTCAACCCCGCCTCCTGCTAGGGCACGAGTGCCGTGGCAGTCTCTCATTGGTCTGTAAGCGGTATGCACAATATACGGAAGTCAGCGGACATGCTAATGAGGGTTCAGGTTTGGCGTTTTCTTGTTGGCTGGGGAATGAGCTGGGCAGTCAGGCCACAATCAGGTGATAAGACCTGGCCAGGGTCCAAAGCGCCATTTTGGCCAATGCCCGCTCTCCACATGAGAGGGTGTCTGTGGTTCCGGCTGATGTTCCCTACTTCTCCATAGCACACTCCAGTGCACGGACATCAAGGCTTGGTCCAGCAATTGTGACTTATACACAATTATGCTCAGTGTCTACTAAGAAAGCAATGTAGCCCACTTGCAATACTGGATCCCCACCATTGTCAGCTTTTAATTTTAATGCATTCCATGCACTATGTCTCATCTTTCATTTTATTCATCATGTGTGTTCTTGTCTAACCCAGGAGTGTAATTTCACCTGAGAAACGACGTGGGAGATCTCTAAGGAAAATAATTACTATTAACTGTTTCCAAGGAAGATACTCAGTGGCCTCATTCTTCCCGTTGCAGCTGTGCTCTGCCATCGTACTGTAGAGCATCAGTTTTCTTGAGATACTGAATGGAAGATAGAAAGCAGTATTAATAATTATGAGTTAATATCTGTTTATGAAGACATTTTCTTTCATATAAAAAGATAATGAAACTAATCCTTCCAAGTGAACTTGCATAAAATTAGAGAGAATATCAGTATGCCTATGATAAATAAGAGCACCTTTTCAACACCTTAATTAAAAATCAAGAAGACAGTCAATTGTGGGACACAACCTGTAATCCCAGAACTTGGGAGGCTAAGATTAGTTATGCATTTTAAGCCTGCTTGGGGTACTCCCCAAGATCCTACCTAAAATTGCATATAAATAAACCTATAGAGGTGATGGTTCATTGCAGGTGGCCATGTGCTGTTTTTCAAACTCTTGAGGATGTGTGCATTAAACATATGCACATTTAGTACATGCAGCCAGATGTGGTGGTGCACACACCCCCTTTTATGATAATTAGAACTCTGAAGTGATTTTACTTTGTTTCTTTCACTCTAAGCCAATTATGAGTTTTCAGTGATTTCTGGGGTGGGGACAGAAAGCAGGCAGCATTCAGAATGGCTAGGCTGTGGTAGCTGGCCCAAGGAGGTATGGGCAGGGCAGTCCTCACCAGGGCAGCTGGAGTAGGTAGGTGGTGTCCCAATGTCCTCAGCAGCTTCCAGCTTGCACAGCTCAACAGGGACATCTCCTGTGGTGGCCAGGGAGTCAGTGATCAGCTCGGCTGCCTTGGAGTCACCCTCGGCAGAGATGATGGCTGCCTTCTGCTGCTCAGCCTTTTCCACCACAAATATGGCCCTCTCTGCTTCCTGCTGGGTCAAATGTTTGTCATCCTCCGCTTCTGTGAACTCCTTCCTGATGATGAGATGTGTCAGGGACCCATCATCCAGGGTGACCCCAAAGGTTGCTACTCACTCCTTGAGGTCATTGCCCGCCTTTGTACACCATCTCTCTTTGGGTCATCAGTTCTCTGGCATCAAAGTGAGCGACCACAGATGGGGATCTCCTCGGTGATTCATAGCCCTGTCTGATGTCAGTCTGGGGGAGCTGGCTGGCAATTAGCCAGAAAAGGATGTACATCTTTGCTACCAGTGATAACTGGTAAGTTTCGTGTTGGGAGTGGCAGTTAAAGATTTCTGTACCCAAGGAATGAGAAAGTGAGTCCCTTCCCGTACCGGACTCTCTCATCCTCCATGGAATCAGTTAAAGATTACAGTTCTGTGCCCAGCATTCTCATTACATAAGGCAGAATTCACCACAGCTCCTGCAACAGCAAAGACCAGGCCACTTCACAAGAGTCAAACCCTTTGCAGCCATGTTTCCTTCTGCTGAACAGACTCACACCTGCATTCGCCCTGACCTCCACATGAATTCAGTGGCACATACCTTTAATCTCAGCACTCAGAAGACAGAGACCTGGCAGATCTCTCTGAGATCAAGGGCAGCCCAGTCTATATAGGGACCTTCAGTCCAGCTGGGGCTACAGGGAGACGCTGCCTCAAAAAGATATGAGAAAAGAAAACAAACGAACAGAACAGCAAAAAATAAATTACATTGGAAAGACAAAAGTGGGAAATATTCCAGCCAATCAAATATTGCGTCCTTCCGTGCAGGATCAGTTATTTTCAAAACGTTAGAATATAGTTCCAATGGTTCGAGTCCTCTCTCTTACAGCCCATAATTCCCTTTGCATCTAGAGCACGTAAAGAATTCCCCCACTGTGGTCTGCATACTCTTTCTCTGTCTTGCTGGAGACTATTAAGTTTGAGTGCAGGCTGCAGGTGCCTGGGGAGCACTGTGCACTCACTGCACAGATGTAGACAGCAGAGTCACTGGGCTGGGAGCCTCTGATGTGCAGAGATAGTTTCCCACTGGCTCTGTTGAGATGTGCTCTGAATCTTCCTTCTTCTCTGTCACCATTGGAGAATATAGAAATCAACATCTCTGGACTTTTCCCAAAATGCTGTTTGTACCACCAGAGGTACTGAGAATTGGTAACACTGAAAGTACAGTTGAGAGATACCAAGGCTCCCTCAGGAACACTGAGGGGTTCAGAATCCTGCTCCACCTTCTGCTGGCTCCTCACCCCTGTGCAGAAAGACAAAGGTCAAAGAGGACTGGTTGGGTATGGACACTGACCCTGCAGAATCTATCTTTTCATGCACTTCTCAACTTCTGTAGTAGTGTAAGGACATTATGTTTCTACCCAGCAGCTTAAAATAGGCAACCCTTTCCTTTACTGTCTTTTATGTTCCCACAAAAAACGTTCAGACTCACTGCTCAGCTGAAGACACAGGATCACCAGTAATACATCCAAGGGCTGCATTATTCTTTTCTCTGAGGACCCAGATTTCAAACCTAAAATTACAGGTGCATTTACAGTTCAAATTCTTCTCTTTTAAGAAATATAAAACAACTTCTTTTAACCAGTTAGAAAAAAATTCTATCACTGCTACATCAGCAAGCCTCTCCCCTTTCTTTACCCTCCTCCTCTTCCCCTCATCCTCCTCTTACTCCCCTTCTCACACATTCAGTTCAGATGTGTCTTCAGAGTCTCTGAGAAGACACTGCCATCCTGTGGATGAACATTTGTGCCAAAGAAATAGTCAAATTGTAGACTAATATGTAAATTAAAGCATATGATCATTTAGGCAAGAACATTTGCTCAAATTATGTGTGTTTGTGTAATTAAATGTAACTTTTCTCACCAAATGTTGATTTATTTTCTTAGGACAATTATTTAATAATCACTTTGCTGTAATGAAAAATCACTCTTAACATTTCTACTTGAAGTTCTGTATAAGCTCTTGAAATGCAAAGAATGTTTGATCTTTCTCAGCTCTTCCCCATGTCTAATCACACACCCCTCTATCATTCACTCATCTCCAACTTTTGCACATATTGTATGTATTTGTTTATTTCTTTATTTCAAGTGTTATGCATATGTATGTATGTTGCTGTCGGGTGCTTTTACACTTTTGTGTGAGTATATGCACATGTGTATGTGGGTGCATGTGCAGATGTGTGAAGGCCAGAGCTCAACTTCAGATGTGTTCTTTGTTTTCCAAGTTATTTTCTTGAGTTGGGTCTCTCACTGAACCTGGAACTTATCAATTGGCATTAGTTGGCTGGTCAATAAACAATGATTGGCCTGTCTCTTCCTCCACCAGTGTTGGAATTACGTATGTTCTTGGCAATGCTGGATTCAGCATGGGTCCCGGATATCTGGACTCAGGTCTTCAGGTTGTGTGGTAGGCACCTTACTGACTGAGCCATCTCCCCTAACCCCAATTTATAGTTTATGTATATTAATTATACAAAATAATGGGTTGATTGTGGCTTTTTAACGTATTTTTTACAGAATTGTTGTGCATTTCACATAATACATGTCTATCATATTTAGACCCCACCCCTCCTCCATACCCCCATAGCCCACCCACATTATTTCATATATGTTAAGGCCTGAATGAAAATTATGTACCTAGATGTCCCTCAGTGAGAGTTCGTACGTGCATAAAGAGCACTTTGCTCATGTTCTGTCTCCGTTTTCCCACTTTTATATCCACTGATGGGCATCTGGGCTGGCCGCATAACTTGACTTTATGAATAGTGCCATGATAAACACGGATATGCACGTGCACGTATCAGTATTTTAGGCCGACTTTGATTCCTAGGGTTGGTAAACCTGGGTTATACGTAAGATACATGTTTAAGGATTTTTTTAATCCTTCACATTAAGTCCCATAGTGGATGCATTGATTTATATTAGTTGTATTGATTTTAATCCCATCAACTACATATAGGGGTGAATTTGTCTCACATCCTCGATGGCATTTGTTGATTTCTGTTTTCTGGATGATAATCATTCTTTAAATGGAGCCTCAATAGAACCTTGATTTAGTCAACGACTTTTTAGCAAGGTGACACTAGCAAAGCTGGATCTCTTGGAGTTTATTTCTGTAGAGTGAAACACAAGAGTTTGATTTCTTCTACATGTGGACATTCAGTTTTACAAACACCAGCTGTTGAAGATGCTGTGCTCTCTCTAGTGTGTATATTTGGCATCTTGTTGAAGGTCAAGATGGTTTAATTGCATGGCACTAAATCTGAGTTTTCTGACTATACCTTGATCTACACGCCCGTTTCTGTGCCAGTATCATGCCTGGAGATTGTAATCCATCCAATTTGTTCTTTGATAAGGATAGCTTTGCCATGAAAGTCTTTAGTGCTTCCATACAAATTTTTTGTGTTTTCTATTTCAGAAAATAATGTCCTAGGAATTTTGATTAGAATTGCATTGTAATCTGTAAATACATTTGATAGGTGGCCATTTTCACATTCATTTTAACAGTCTCTGAACATGGGAGGTCCTTCCTTTTCCCTGTATCTTATTTCTTTCTTCGGGGATTTCAAGTTTGCACTGTAGAAGCTTTTCACTCCTATGGCTAGGTTTAGTCAGAAGCTTTGTTTTATTTTGTTTTGAAGCCCTTGTGAATAGTATTGTTTCTTCATTTCTTTTTTTTTTTTTTTTTTTTTTTTGGTCTTTTCGAGACAAGGTCTCCCTGTAGCCCCAGCTGTCCTGGAACTTACTCTGTAGACCAGGCTAGCCTTGAACTCACAAAGATCCACCTGCCTTTACCTCCCAAGTGCTACGACCAAAGGCATGTGCCACCAAGCCCAGCTCTTCACTTCTTTCTGAAATTGTTTGTTATTGGCATATAGAAAGATTACCAATTTTGTATGCTCGTTTTTGTATCCTGCCACTTTGCTGAAAGTGTTCACCTGTTCTCAGAGTTTTCTGGTGGAATCATGGCCTCTTATGGATGGCATCTACTCATAAGCATCATTTGACTTATTCTTTTCCTATTTCTGTTTCTTTTACATCTTTCACTTGTATTATTGCTCTAGCTCGGTCACTGAGTACTATAATGAATAGGAGTGGAGACAGTGGAGATCTCTACCTTGTTCCTGATTTTAATGGGGTTGCTTCAATTTTTTCCCTCCATTTAGGATGATTTGGGCTATGGTTTGTCATATGTAGCTTTTATTCTGCTGAGGAATGTCCTCTCCAGCTTTGTTCTCCCTAGGGCTTTGATGATGAAGAGATGTTGGATTTTGTCAAGAAAAAAACCTTTTCCAAATCTAATGAGATGATCATGTGATTCTCTTGTCTTTATGATGATTTACATGGTTTATTACACATATTGTTATAATATGTAGAACTACCTCACAATTTCCAAAATAAAGCCACTTGATCATGTTAAGTGGTATTTTTGGTTTATGACTATAATCACTTTGCTAATACTTTATAGATGTGTCTGAGATACTCCTCCCTTGGCTCTGAGTTGTTTTTTCAGTAATTCCTTTGCTCTTATTTTTTTTTTACAATCTGCCTGGGTCTACCAGATGATTTATGGAAGAAGAAACACTTTCTCTGCATAATTAAATGCCTTTCCTTCCATGCCTTGTGTTATGGATAAGGCTTTCTTCCTCCTTCTTTCTCTGTTAGGAATCCTGAGGTTTTGTGACTACGGATCTCTTGTCTCTCTTGTGTCCTCTCCCACAATACTCACTTAGGGACACATTATGTAGAAACCAATTTCCCTGGCACATTTCACTCTAATAACATAAGTTTTAAAAATGTCTACCAGAATATGTGAAAGAAAATGTGGAGGATGGGCATTGTCTTCTATGATGAGCAGACAGGCAACTTCATTCCTTACATTGCTTTACTGAGAAATCACATTGACTCTACATGAGGTGCTTTTGGTGTCAGGCTTTGTTTTAGTCCTAGAAAGAGCTGAGAGCAAGTGTCCAGTTCTTGTTCCTCAGCTCCGGCCAATTGTATAATTCTGCACTAACCGGAGAAACAGAGGCACACAGCCCAGACCTGAATCAGGAGATCCCAGAGGCAGGTGCTCAGCAGACAGGCTCCTGATGCTGAGTTTGCACTCTGCTCTGCTGTGATTTCTACCACTGGGTCACTCAAAGAACAGTAGTACACAGCAGAGTGTGACTCAGACTGAGGCTTTCTGCAGGTGGAATGAGGTGGCTGCTTTGTCATAAGTGGCTTCAAAACCTTTGTTGTTTCCCTTCTTGCTGGCCTTTGAAACTCTTAAGAGGAGCTGTGGACCTTCTCCAGTAAGGAGATCCCCTATTGAGAGGATCAATTGACCATCCATCTGAGTTACTGAGTCTCCAAGGGTCGTCCTTCCTGGAGATAAAAAAGAAGACAAGGTATGCCATCTCAAAAACAATGCTCTTAGATAAATATATGGCTCAAGATTTTTTTTCTGACATCATGGAAAAAATGGTGAAAATTTTATATTCACTTTACTCACTGAGTATTAAGAATATGACAGTCACTAAGCTATGACAAGAGTTCATCTTTAGAGTGTCACCTGAATGCTTCTTCACTTGAAAACGATGTTATAGTGCAGAAACTAATTCAACTTAACTTCACAGGGAATTTTATAGTGTTAATGTAGCAGTGCCCCCTAGTGGACAGTGACTGACCTGGGTTGAAGGTTTCCCTGGATTCCTTCCAAAATTCAAAAATACAGATGCCGGGTGTGGTGGCACACGCCTTTAATCCTAGCACTTGGGAGGCAGAGGCAGGAGGATCTTTGTGAGTTCAAGGCCAGCCTGGTCTACAGAGTAAGTTCCAGGACAGCTGGGGCTACAGGGAGACCCTGTTTCAAAAAGACCAAAAAAAAAAAAAAAAAAAAAAACAAAAATACAGATGCATGTCAGTTCTCCGGTGTCACTTCTGAATATAAAGCAGAGATTTCTAACTTATTTTCTTTCCTTAGGACGTTCACCTGGCCTGAAAGTGCTAAAGGAGAGCATCCCTGGAGTTTCTGGCTGAGAAGATATCAGTTGTCTTAAGCATTTTAATTTATGTCTTTGTATTCTTCTGTGTCGGTTAAGAGTCAGCCATCCACAGAAATGTCGCAGTGTTTTGGGCAGGAATCGTAAGTGGTAAGAAGTAGTCATGTCCTTCTTGAGTGAGTCAGCTTTGCAACACTGTACCCAACAGGAAGAGCAGTGACTGACATTTACTGGGTGTCCATGTTATGTTTGTTATAAAGAGTGAAAATAATGAATAGGTCATTTGTGTTGAGCAATTACCACTGTGCTGGAGACCTTCAGTCGTCAACTTGACACACCGGAGACAGAGAACCACAGTCTAGGAATTCCTCTATCAGACTGGCCTATGGCCACGTGTCTATGGGGCATTTTCTTGATTATTAAGTGATGTGGGAGGTCCCAGACCACTGTAGGTAGTTCCAACCCTAGGCAAGTAGTTCCTGGTTGCACAAGCAAACAGGCTGAATCCAGGCCAGGGTAGCATGTCAGTAAGCAGCATTCCACCATGGTCTGTGCTTCAGCTCCTGCCTCAAGGTTCCTGCCCTGATTTCCTGCCCTGACTTCCCTCGGCGATGAACAGTCATCTGTAGGGAAGGAAACCCTCTCTCTCCAAGTCAGCTTTAATCAGTGTTTTTATCACAGCAACAAAAGCACCTAGAACATTATTACTTTATAGGTCGTATTTTCTCGTTTCTAAAAGAATACCAAATCTAAGGAATGACTCTTTTTTAAAATAAAGATTTTTCAAGGGAAGCATCATGTAATGAAATCAATAGTTAGATATTTCTGAATTCATGAAGTTGACAAGTGAAAATTGTGAAACCAGACTAGAGAAACAATATAACTTAAGTTTGAATCATGAAGAACAATCTTTAACTACTGTTTGATGTCTACCACAATTTCATGGGCTCCAGGACAAGGTGACCAGCTGAACACATGAGGGAAGTGGCAGTGCTGTAAACCAGTGAAGAGGATCCAGCTGGAAGCTCTGTGAGGACTAGCTCTGTCTGTTTTCTGGAGCGCAGTCTCCACAGAAGGTACTAAGGGATGTCATGAGTCCAGAGTTTGTCTCTGACTTGTTCCTTAGATAGTTACATACTTAAGAAGTTCCAGCTGAGATGCTGTTCGGGTTCACCTATTCCCTTCCCCTCTCCTCCACTTTCTGAATCACATTGTCAGACCTTGATAAGGATCTGTACTCCGGAAAAAAATCTGAAAAATCTAGTAAAAATTATTGTCTGCGATGTATGTGAAGAATCTAAAACACCTTGTAAATTGAACAGTTCAGTCCAATGTAAGCGAGGTTGTGGTTCTGGATATGGCATTGTGGGACAAGTATCTGGACTCAGATATCTTCAGAGTATACTGGCTTCCTATCTTCTTAGCACACTAGGCAGAGCAAAAGCTGCAGGGCACACCGTTTTCTGCTCATAAGTCACTAGTCAGCTTGCTTGTCAGCACGCCCTTTGTCTGATACACCTCATGAGCTGGGATGACATGTGATGGTGTGGAGGTCTAGGATTGGTTACTGGGAAGTGATGTCATGTGCCTGTCCCAGACCTATATAAGCTGCTTATTGCATAGAATAAACAGATTTTTGCCCTCTGACATAATCCTCAGGATGTTACTGGAGTAACCCCTTGCCACACCCTCTTCAGCCTGTTCAACTGTGGGGTCAGTGGCACACACTCATCATGAGAGCTATACACTTCATTAATTTTTGTTTCCTGCACTTGTCTTGTTTTTACATCAGTCTCCACAGATTGGGAAAAGGCTTCTGGTTAAGTTAATATGTGCTTTCACATAAGAATTTCTGTCACTGAAGACAACCTTCTACCAGAATGTGCAGCATGCTCTGTGACTCTGGCTCTTGGCGGGGTGTAGAAAGTTGCTACCATTGTCGTGCCCTCAGGATCCTGCAACAGTTCCCAGAGGACAATTTCTGGGGTGTGATGTAGCTCTTGCAGGCAATGGATGGGAAGCGGCCTTCTCTTGCAAATATCTACCAGTCTCAGCTTCGGTTTCCCAAACATCACAGTACTTCTTTCTCCAGCACCTGCTGGTCTCCTGCTGGCCCTATGTGCCTGCCTTACCCAGACTCTGATTGCATTACAGCAGCCTGGGTTTTCTCTCCTAGTTAATCCATGTGAGCACTTCACTTGTGTCTATAGCTGATGATAGGTGGCTAGAGTAACTGTTACGGCTGGTAGATTCGTTGTTTTCTAATACCCACAATATTTTCTTTAGCTCTTTCTGTGAGTAGGAACTACTTGTTTGTCACCCTAATGCATTTCACTTGATCACACAAACATAGCTTCTAGTCTGGTTCTTTAGAGTGCTCTAAAAGCTTAGCTATCTGGAAATAGATTTCCCACAATTTACTTTATGTTTTTCTGTTTCAAGGTTGGCTATGAAATAATAAACTGCATAAAACTGTGAAGACAAGTGTCATCTACTTCTTAGATAGCTGTTCAGATTCAGGTGCCAGACAACGGGCCAGCTAGGTTCTCAGTGACCCCTCCTCCTCCTCCCTTCCTGCTGCTTTTTCTTTTTTTCTTTTTTTTTGGGGGGGGGTCTTTTTGAGATAGGGTCTCCCTGTAGCCCCAGCTGGCCTGGAACTCACTCTATAGACCAGGCTGGCCTTGAACTCACAGAGATCCACCTGCCTCTGCCTTCTAAGTGCTAGGATTAAAGGTGTGCGCCACCATGCCTGGCTGCTTTTTCTTTCTTTGCCTTGGGACAAATATTGCAGATGACACGGTTTCTATGACACCGTTTCTTCTGAACTTGAACAACAAATGAGATGTGGGCGATGAGGGATCTTTGTCCTTCGAGCTCCAGTTACACTCAAGGATCTCACTGTATCTGTAGAAGTCACACATCCATGCAACCTTCCTTCCCATTTGTTGACTTAGCTGACCTTCAGTAATTTACCCTCAGCATAAATATTTGCAGAGTCTCCCCATCAGCATCAGTAATTTCTTGATGTTAATCCCTCATAATTAATTTCCTTATCTACTTTACTCCTCATAGCTCTGCTTTTCTGATTGTAACATTCTCAAAGCCTAAAGGTTTAAAAGGTAAGGAAATTATTTTGTTTGCTATTCCAGATAACAACACCTAGATATGTGCTGTCATCATTAAAAGAATCTAGTACTTCGAGGTATTATGGCCTAAGTGTTAATTGTTGTTTGATCCCCCTGATCTTGAACCAGCTTCCTTCTCCTGCTCCAGGGCTCACATCTACTCTGCTTCACTAGTTAGAGCCTCCCGGTGCTGTCTCCAATCCTGCCTCAGGCCTCTGCAGCCTCCTGCTCCTACTGCCTGAGTGCTCTAGACTAGCCTGCCTGGTCACTGACACTGGATCCCCGTAGTCTCCAGTTGGGCCTCTTCCCCTTCCCCTTCACCCTGCTGGAGAGTTCTCAACTACCTAGCTTAGGAACATCCTGTCCTATCAATGAAATAAAAATTGAGAACCTGAAGCATAGACCAAGTAACAGTTCATACCTGATCAGAAAACAACCAAGTTATGTCAACAATATAACAGAATTACACTTCAACTAAAGAAAATCAGGCCAGGGGCTGGAGAGAATGCTCAGTGGTTAAGAGCCCTGACTGCTCTTGCAGAGGACCAGGGTTCGATTCCCAGCACCCACATGGCCAGGTGTGGTGGCACGTGACTTTAATCCCACCACTGAGGAGGCAGAGGCAGGCAGATCTCTGTGAGTTCAAGGCCAGCCGGATCTACATAGGGAGATCCAGGCCAGCTGGGACTAAAGGGAGACCCTGTCTCAAAAAAAAAAAGAAAAGAAAAGAAAAGAAAAGCAGGCCAGAATTTCCTGTCAGGATCACAGCTATGCATATGCCCAAGCTACAACAAAACCCCACAAATAATAGGAAAGACCAAGATAATTTGTCCCAACAAAACACCAGACCTCCAGAACTGTACTACAATGAGAAATACCCAGAGGAACACAAGGATACAGAATTTAAAAGAACAGTCATAAACATGATTAAAGAATTCAACTGCTTTAAAGAACATGCAAACAACTCAAAGAGGAAAGAAATAAAATTGTATTGAAGCTCAAGAAGATATGGATATATGGCTGAATGAAATGACAGACAGCATTCAGGACTTGAAAAATGAACTCAAGAAAGAGATGGAAATACTGAAGAAAAATCAAGAAAAAATGAAGGTACAATTATGAAACTCATCAAATCAATTTACTTTTTAATAAATAATTAATTATATGACATCTAATTTGTATTATGTTATCCAAACATCTAGTCTTATTACAAAATTTCCTATTTATCATCTTCCCTGTTGGTGACTCAGAGAAGAGAGGATAAGGAATTGAGTCTGTAAGTTGTTTGTCACTGAGTATGATCTAAATGTAACTTTTCTCTTCTTCCTCTTATTTTCATTTTATTTTTATGATTTTTGTGATTTTCAGACAATATCCTTTGGTGGTATTTAGGTCCCCTCCTCTAGCCACATCTCTCCCCATTGTTCCTGCATATATATATATGAACATGCCTTACTGAACATGCCTTAATTCCAATTAGACTTCTGTGGATTACCCTCAAGACAAAACTGTCACTATGGTACCAATAGAGATAGTTTTCTGTAGCACTCTGTTGTTTATTTTTAAAGCTGGATAGGATCATTGAGTGTTTTTCTCACTGGGGAGCTTGCATAGTAACTTCTAATACCATGAAAGTAAGTCTTTGGGGAGGAGTCTTCTAGGTAAATTCCACACTGATATCTCCAAGTCCTGTATCCAAAAGGTGGTCTGTTGATGTTTTACATCCAGCCTTCCCAGATGTTCCTTCTCTCTGGACAAGGGACCTCAGTTCCTGGGACTGCAAGCCCCTGGATAATTCAGGCCAGCCAGTTAACAACCTGGGCCTTAGCTCTGGTAGAGAGGGGGAGGGAGATTGGAAGTGAAGCCTGGTGAAAGAAAAGAGAGAAAGAGAGAAAAAAGAAGGGACAGACTCAAAGATGAGACCAGGAGAAATTCCATGAGGGAATAACTCAGTTTTATTACTGTAATCCAGGGTATGTATACTGGTCTTTGTGGGGGTTCAGGCATAGAGAATTGTGGGTTGGGACATACAGGATTTCACACCATATCCTCCAGATCACTACAGGAATGTGACAATGCTTTGCCCAAAACATCAAAGACAGTTGGCACCAGGGAGGTTTCAAAGGCAAGCAGGAGATCAGCAGGACTCCAGCCTGAAGGCTGGGGGTAGCTTGCTGACTTCCTAAGTGCTTCTGCCAACAGAATACCTACAGCCTGTCTTCAGAAAGAGGATCTTACTATCAGGTTCTGGGAGCAATCAAGTCCTGGGAAAAGAGCCTGTGCTATTTTGAAAGTTTATTGGACTAGTCTGACCAACAACTCTTTTTTATGTGTATGAGTGGTTTCCTGCATGTATGTAGATGTATCATGTGTGTATGATGACTGCAAAGGCAGAAGCAGGCATCAGAACCTCTGAAACTCAAATTATGACCAGTTGTTAGCTGCCACATGGATGCTGGGAACTCAAGTCCTCAGCAAGTGCAGACGGAGGTCTGAAGCAGTGAGCCATCTCTCCAGCACTGAGGTTGTATTGATTTCTGTTTCATTTTTTTTTGAAGAGTCTCTGTATGAAGCCTGGTTGGAGGAGAGAGCACAGAGTCTTGACATTACTACAATTACTCCTTGAATGTTGGGTTAAAATATCTATAACCATGCCTGGCTCTGCTTATGTGTATTAGATTTTTCCTTACTTGTGCCTTGGATTATTTTCTGTTATTTTCTCTAATTCTTGAAGTGAGAGCCTAAATGATTAATTAACTTTTCTCTTTTCTTTTACTTGTATATACTATTGTACATTTTACTCTCAGTACTGCTTTTGCTTTGTTCTACAAACTTAGATATAATGTATTTTCTTTTTCTATAAGCTTTCAAATGTTGTGTAGATTAGCAACATAATTGTTAAGGACATTGCATGAATTCTGTAAAACACTTTCAATGATATAGCCAATCACAGGCATTAATTCTGCCAATACAGTAGCACTGGAGGTTTTTCCTTTTTGACCTGTGTTGAATCTCTTTCTTCAGTGGTATTACCTTGTATTACAGAGACTAAGGATAGTTTACCAGTTTAGTAATGACTGGCCAGGAACAGCACTATCCAGACAGGAAGGAAGGACAGCCTACCCCTCCTCATTGAACCTTATATTTTTCTTTGATAGCTTACAAAATGGTCTCTCCTTGCACATCCTACCCAGCCTTTTGTGGAGTTTCCACCATCTAGACCATCTGGAGATCTCATAGCACACAGAGAACACTTCCCGGAAGCCATGGCTGACTCAGCCTGACATAAACACTGTGAGGCATCAAGGGAGAACAGCTTGACTGCTTCTTAGCAGGAAAACTGTACTTGCATGCATTTCTATTTTCTTTTAACTATTTCTCCTATCATAACAAGATCTATTTTTGTCTCAATTCTTTTTACTAGAAAAACAGATATGGCTCATAATTTCGTATCTTGTGTGAAAGCCTCCTCCTTGAGTACTTGAAATTTTTCGGATTCATTTTTAATTTATGTGTCTGAGTGATTTCCTGCATGTATGTAAATGTAGTGGTAGACATAAAATCCATGTAGGGCAGAAAAGTTTGAACAATCCCCTAGTAGAAATGGAGATAAAAGGGTTGTTAGCCACCATGGGGGTCCTGGGAATGGAACAAAGATCTTTTGCAGTAGCAGTGCACTTAAACGCTCTCCAGTACCTCCTCAAGTGTTTTCTTAAGCTTTGTTTTCTTTCCCTTTTAGAGGTAGGACACTGATAAAAACATGACATTTTGGTTTGTCTCTGAGGCACTGTCTACTGTTTGTTCCTTTTCTTTCTTCTGCTCAGTAAACAGTTTCTATTACTGTGTTTCCCATTCATCTTCCCATTCAGTCCATTCTGCTGTCAAGCTCATCCCCTGAACTTCACTTTAACTTCTAGGTTCTATTGCTTCTTTCTTCTAATTTTTGTTAAGATGTTTTCCTTCATTTTGTCTTGCTTTTTCACATAGTCTCTTTCTATGTAGCCCAGACTGGCTTCAAACTCAATTCTCTTTCCTCGGCCTAACTAGTGGTGGTATTATAAGCATTAGCCTCCAAGCTGGTGGACACATTTTGTTTTTACAATTTATTTTGAAAATGTTTATAATTCATTTTGAAGAATTTTAAAATAATAACCTTGTCAAGTTGTCTTGACAGAAATCACTTAGTTGTTGGTGTGCGTTGCTTGAATTTTTTTAATCAACTTGATATTTCTTTGGTTCTTTCTACAGTGAGTGATTCTGAGTTAAATAGTTTTAGTATGAAGAGGCAATTGTAGGTTCTATTCATATCTTTTTTTATAGGCACAATTCTCTTAAAATCTGCTATTGCATAACTCATCAATAATTTCCTGTTGTTAAACCTAAAAAGTTATGTTGCATTGCCTCATCTGAAAACTGTTGTCAACTTTTGATACTTGAAGAAGTCATGCTCAAATACATAGGAACTAAGGAAGTCTGCTTAGGATCAGTGACCCTTCATATCACCCTAGCTTCCCTTACATGCCAATACTACTCTCTTACTGAACACATTAGAGTTGCCACAATTTTCACAATGATACTCTTTTTTTTTTAACATTATGATTCTGGCATTTGGAACATAGGGGGAGAGATAAGGGTTCAAAAAGCCAGGAATGCTCTTTCCTCCATCTTTTGAGAAGTTCATTTGTTTACTTAGTTCTTTGTTTTTTGAGTAGTCTATGTATTCTGGATGTTAATGCTCTGTCAGATGTATCACTGGTGATGTTTTCCTCCCACTCTGTTGGTTTTCTCTTCACTTCCTTGGTTGTTTCTTTTACTGCACAGAAGCTCTTGAATTTGTTGAGGTCCCATTTTTCAACTGTTGACCTTATTTCTTGTGTGGCTGCTGTTTGGTTTAAAAAGTCTTTTCCTATGCCTATGTCTTATAGGTTGCTGCCAACTTTTTCTTCCATCACTTTTAGGGTTTTGGGTTTCACGTTTAGACCTTTGATCTACTTGGTGTTGATTTTTCTACAAGGTGAGAGGTAGGGGTTTAATTTTGTTCATTTATGAATGATGATCCAGTTTTGCCAACACCATTTGCTGAAGATGCTATCTTTCCTCCATTGAGCTTTTTTACCCCTTTCTCAAATATGAGGTGGCTGAAATTATATGAGCTTAAGTTTGGGACTACAGTCTTGTTCCATTGATCAACAGGTCTGTTTTTGTGCTAATACTAGACTGTCTTTATGACTATAGCCCTGTAATATAGCTTGATGTCTGATAAAGTCACTCCCTGCTGTATTGCACTTTGGGATCAGGGTTGCTTTAACTATTTGGAGTATTTTGCTTTTCCGTATGAATTTAAGGATTTCTTTCCAAGTCCATGAGGAAGCTTGTGGGGATTTTGATTGGGATTACATTGAATCTGTATATCAATTTGGGTACAATGGACATTTTTACTACATTAATTTTTCCACTCCAGGAGCATGGGAGGTCTTTCCATCATTTGATACCATCTTCAATCTCCTTCAGGATTTGAAAATATTTGTTGCAGAGGTCTTTAGTGTCTTTGGTTAGGATTGTTCCCAGGTATTTTTGAGGCTATTATGATCGAGAATGTCTCCTTATATTCCTTCTCCAGATATAGATATAAATATAGATATAGATATAGATGATATAGATATAGATAGATATAGAGATAGAGACAGATAGATAGATAGATAGATAGATAGATAGATAGATAGATAGATATTAGTTCTGTTGATTCTGGGTTCCCCTACCCCCCTTTTGTTCTCTCCCTTATTCATCCCAGAGGCAGGTCCGTTACTCTCTGATCCATCCTGGAGATTGGTCCTTTGGTCTCTGGTCCATCCTGGGGACAGGTCATTTACTCTCTGATTCATCCTGAAGGCAGGTCTTTTGCTCTCTGATCCATCCTGGAGGTGGGTCCTTTGTTCTCTGATCCATCCTGGAGGTGGGTCTTTTGCTCTCTGATCTATTCTGGAGACAGGTCCTTTACTCTCTGATCTGTCCTAGAGGCTAGTCCTTTGTTCTCTGATTAGTACTCCTTTAATTTCCCTTTCTTGTCTTATTGCCCTAGCAAGGATTTCAAGCTTTATATTGAAGAGGAGTGGTGACAGGGGCCAGCCTTGCTGGGTTCCTGCCTTTAAGGGGAATGCTTCTAACTTTTCTCCATTTAGGATGATGTCGGCTGTGGGTTTCTTGTATATGGCTTTGATTACATTGAGGAATGATCCCTCCAGTCTAATTCCCTCTAGGACTTTAAGCACGAAGGGATGCTGTGTTTTGTGGAAGGCTTTATCTACATCAATTGAGATGATCATGTGGTTTTTATCTTTCACTCCATTTACGTGTTTTATGATATTTATTGATTTACATATATTGACCCATCAGAGACTTTGCCAGTGAGGAAGAAAAGATAGCTGAAAAACATTATTAATAATTAAGGAAATGTAAGTTAAAACCAGTCTGAGATATCATCTCACTCTAATGAGACTAGCTAATATCAAGAAAACAAAAACACCAAATTCTGGAGAGGTTTTGGGGAAAGGGGAACACTCATCCTCTCCTGGTGGGAGTATAAACTCATAAAACCACTATGGGAAGCAGTGTAGAGAACCTTTAAGAGACTCAAAATGAGCCTACCACCTGACCCAGTCATACCACTGCTGGGTATATACCCACAAGACTCATCCAACAGCAGAGATACATGCACATCTATGTTTATCGCAGTTCTCTTCACAATAGGAAAGAGCTGGAACCAACCCAAATTCCCTTCAACTGATGAGGAGATAACAAAAAATGTGGTACATCTATACATTGGAGTTCTATGCACCAGTAAAGAAAGATGACATCATGAACTTTGCAGGTAAATGGATGGAACTTGAAGCCATTATGCTAAGTGAAGTAACACAGTCCCAGGAAAAGTAAAAAGGCAAATCATTTCCCTCATTTGTGGATGCTAACACCAAATCCCCAGTCAAAAGGCAAACTGAGCAATGTTATTGTTATATTTCTTTTTATCTGAAAGCAACTGTGCTGTTATAATATGAATCTCTTAGCGGGCTTTAGAATTAACCTACCACTTAGCTTCAGACATTGTAATTACTGTATATGAGTGGAAGATATGTATTCATATTTTAGAGCAATATAAAATTAAAGGTAAAAATTGTGAACACCAAAACATATTTTGGAATTAACATACAGTTTATTCTTGGAGGTCATAATTTTGATACATATGTGATGTTTATATAGGCATATTTCAGAGTAATACAAAGGGGAGGGAACAACAACATAAGGACTGGGCCAAAGAACTGACTGATATAGTTCATTTCTGCACAAAACAACAAGCCTCTTCAAAGAAAAACTTTGGAAAGACTGAAAGATGCAAGACATGTATGGCAGAAGGCATGAAATGGGGTGTGGCGGGGGGGCAGGGAGAGGGGACTGTGTCTAAACTGGACTGAAAGATGGTGTATGAAATACATAAAACATCAGTAAAAGTACTAAAAGAAGAAGGAATGCACACAAAGTGCTCTCTGGGAACCCACTGGTGCCAGGTTGGGCAGAGGGTCCCAGTTGGACCAACCCAAGATGGACATAAAATAACAGGAGCACCCAAGGAGCCTTGAAGGGAAGTCCCCTCCCATTAGTTCTGTAGGAATAACCCATTAAATTTGTTGATAATCCCTTAATTAAATTCTGTTCTCTGTCTGCTTATCTGAGTCTGAATTGGGGAGGGAGAGGAGGCAGAGAGAAAAATGGCTGCCAGAGCATACCTGAAACAAATACGCCTTGCTGTCCAGAGAAGGGAATATTTACTGAGAAGTTATTGGTGTAGCCTATAGGATACAGAGGTAGGACAGGTTTGGGAAAATGAGCAGGCCGAGTTTGGGAAGGGCAATGGGATTATATTTGTTATGAGGGTAAAGGCCGGCAACTGAAGTAAAGCTGGAGGAGAATGCAGAGGGAATCCTGGAATGGAGGATTGTCTGCATATTGTTGGCAAGTGTAGATACTGCGGTGTGGATTGTACAGTGGACTATAAGATGTGGATTGTACAGTGGACTATAAGATGTGGATTGTACAGTGGACTATAAGATGTGGATTGTACAGTGGATTGTAAGATGTGGCACTAGAGTAAAGCCACTTAGGCAGGTAAGTTGATGGGAAAAATTCCCAGCGGGCCATCTACTTCTAACTGGAACAAAGTAGCATGCTTAATTGAGCAGTGAGGTCTGCCTCATGAATATGGAAATGTTTTGAAAACTGCAGACAGTCTAAAGCAAACTTTGTGAGCCTTGGGAGTAGCAAACCAAGACTTCTGATAGCTAAGAGTCTACAGACAAACTTCTAGAAATGCTGAGGATCCCCTACAACAGGCATTTTCAAGCAGGTGCAGTGCTCAAAATGAGTGAATTGGCACAAGGCAGGCAGACTCACTCATTGATAGACAGACCATTTACTCAAGGAAGCCAAGGAGCAAAGAAGAAAGTCAAATTACATCATAACTGATCTTCTTTTCTTATTTACAGGAAATGAATATCAGAAGGTGTGAAAATGGCAATAATCATTCCCACTAATAGTGGATTCTACAAGATATAAATATCTTTTTAAAACTGCCTCATACCTGCTCAGTGCCTCCAGAGAAAGTTGGGCATGTATCTCAAAATAAATGAAGAATATGAATAATACATAAACACTTCTACTAAAAGATGTAGTGAAATAATATGGATATTCAACAGGAATTAAGCTAAAGTTTATTACCAGACCCCCAAATGAACTTTCACAGTCCCCGCACCCTCCTGTCTGTGTGGAGTCTCTCCCCAGGGTCTCTATATCTTGTTAAGGTTTCTGTGGGACTCCTGTACACGCTCCTCTCACTGTGCTCTCCCTCAGAGCACAGAAATACGCTGCTGAGTCCTGAACCCCTGTGGGTGTGATGGTGAGTCCAATGTAACTGGACGATTTCTGGAAGTTCAGCAAATAGCGACCCTCTGTCGCATTTTCCTTATTATAAGAGTCCTGGTGAACAAGGAAAACCATTTCCCCACTTGGTGTTTGCTTGTACCAGAATAAGGAATAAGCACTTTCACTGGATTCATAAACACAGTCCAATGTCGCGTTCTTCTTCTCCATGACAGAAATTGCAGTCTGAGCCTGAGTTACCTTCTGGGACATGCTGGCTCCTGAGGGAAAGAGAACAGAAAGACACAAACTCTGTACCCACGGGAGTGTAAGGTGGCTGGGGATCCAGAGCTCTTATTATCCCTCCCTCCTGAGCCTCAGCAGAGAAAAGAACCTGCTCTGTCACAAGCTTCAGGGATCAGAGCTTGCCTGGTGCTAGAACATCCTTACCAAGACAAATGGAGGCAATGGCTGCTCTCAGCGCTGGTGATCAGCATGGTGTTAGCTCTTTTCCTGAGTGAAATGCTCTGTGTTCTTTCTCAGTTCAGATCTTGATCTGCACCCTGTGCTCAAGAGTAAAAGAACAGTTACTGGGCTGTGTGCACCTGCCAACAGGAAATGAGTCAGCAGTCAAGGGAAGGTGCCTCTGTCCTGTCACCTTCCTGTGTGGGGTTTGGAGAGTGCGGAACTGCCCTGAGGACCTGCTGCTCTTCATAACTGATTGGACTAGAAAACACCTGAAGTGACACTGATTTTCAGATCATTGTTCCTTCATGGGTAATTCAAGATGTGGAATTTATTCTGAATATAAGAGCACATGGGAAGCCGTGGTCTTTTGTTCTTATCCAGGCATTGTTCCCTCCAGAAAGAAAAGAAGTTTGACAATGTGACAGGGATGCAAATTTTGATCTGAATCTTTCCTCCAACCTTTCCCACTAAGTGATCCACCACAACCACGTACAAATACGTAATTTTAATGAAATATTTCCTATCGTGCTCTCTGAATCACAAAATCTGTCATATGTGTGCCATGTCAAATAGCCTCAAGGAAAACAAATACATACATGTTCATGTTTCTTACACAGAAGTGTGAACAAAATGAATTCATAAATTTTACTCAGTGAGGAGATGATGTGATTTCATTCATAATTTAACTCCTAAATTAGTGATAAAACCTGCTGTTTCTTTTTATGTATCTTATTTTACTTCATGTGTATGTATGCATTGCCTGCATATATGTAAGTGCACCTATGTCATGAAATGCACATGGAGGACAGAGGAGGACATCAGATCCCCTGGAACTGGAGTTATAGAACTAGTTGTTAGGCACTAGTAAGTGCTGTGATTTGAACCTGGCTTTTCTACAAGAACAGCCATTGCTCTTAACTACTGAGCCAGGTCTCCAGCCCACCCGCCCTGCTGTTTTTAAATAAAACTGCGAACTTTGATTACAATCTAGATTGGAATAAGGAATAGTCAACTACATCCCATTTGTATGCAGTGCATTTTCAAAGAAAATAGAACACAGTAAATGTCAGGCTTCTTAGTATATGGCAGTAAGAAACTGAGATATGTCTATAAGTAGGGTTATTTAATTTCCAGTCACAAACAAAGGGAAAAATGATCCACTAGACTTCAACATAGAATGATATTTGTCCCTGGCATTGCAGTAGGTAAAATCTTTTTCCCATGTTTTTTTTTCCTATTAGCATATAATTTATATTATTTATTAGCATGTAATGAAGCAACATCTTACTTATATTAATAGGCAAACTGAGGAGTTCTACTTTGTACCACACAGAGGAAGCTGGAGTGTTCTTTAGTGTTCTTAGTCTTGTTAATAAGATAAATTAAGAAATAACTCAGAAAAAAACTACAAGATAATTTAAGTATAGTTTAAAAAACAAACTACAGGTCAGCCAAATGGTAAATCTAATAGGTTTCCACAGAAAAAAAAGAGAACAGGAAGAGAGAAATCCACAACCATTGAAAGGACCCACATGGCAGAAATTCAGGAGTGGGTAGGAAAAATAAATTAGAAAAAATGAGAAACCCTAAAATATTCCAGAAAGTATATGCAACCTTCAGCAAGTACCCAAAGAAAGAAAACATATAAAAAGAATAAAAGGGGGCTGGAGAGATGACCTAGCAGTTAAGAGCGCCGACCGCTCTTACAGAGGACCTGGGTTAGATCCCCAGCACCCACATGGTGGCCTAGAACCGTCTGAAACTCCAATTCCAGGAGAACTCCAGTTCCAGGGGAATCCGACACCCTCTTCTGACCTCCGCAGCATTGCACGACACGGGTGCACAACCTTGCATGCAGACAGTACATTCATACACATACAGAAATAAATAAAATTAATTTAAAAAAATTTAAAAAAAAGAATAAAAGTTACATTCTTCTGAATAGTGGCAGAAAACAAACAGAACTTTTGCCAGCATCACTGAAATGCATTGTTGGTTCATTGAAAAAAGATTAAGAAGACTGACAAATCTTTAGCCAAACTAAAAAAAAAAAAAAAAAAGGCAGGAAGGAGACGGGAGTAATAATTCAGAATGAAAAGGGAAACATCAGTGCAGACCCAGAAGAAATTCAGGAAACCATAGGACATGCTGACAAATCTATGGAAAATACTGGAAAAGCCAAAAGAAGTGCATAAATATCTAGAAACTTACAGCCTACCAAAGTTAAATTAAAATGACCTAAATTATCCAAATAGACCCCCTAAGAAGGAAAGGGATGGATGGTGTACTTAGCACCAGCTACACCTCATCTGCCTGGAAATACTGTGCAGCAGTGGCAGCCATATGTCTGTATATTTCAAATCTAATTGGCTATTGCTCTCTCCTTGGAGGAATAACCCACGGCTGATGTCAACAAAGCATAAAAATCCTCTAATGGTTAGGAGATGTTATAAACCACACAAGACCTGTGCATACTTGAAGAAGAAATGTAGATCATGAATTTACTACCATCCAAATCATATGTTTATACCAAAGTAACCTACCATAAAATTAATACTGTTTAAATACCCATATATCTATATTGTGTGTGGCTTTCATTAGTAGATCGAAGGCTATATATTATACTGTTTAAATACCTAAATATCTAATTGCATGTGACTTCATTAGTAGGATCAAAAGGTTATGCCTGGACAAGCTGGCAGCCCCATGAAAAACACCAGAAACTAGACTAGAGAACAGAAGAATCAGCTCCAGAAAGTAGCAGTGTTTGCTTCTCATTCCCATGTGCCCCTTTTCTAAGCCTAGGGAACAATCTGCAGAAGAGGGGGGCGTGGTAGAATGTAAGGGCTTGATATTGGGGTTACATGGTGAAACTACAACAATATAGACTGCACACATCATTTCTGATCAACTTGATTGAACATAAACGCCCCCCCTTACTCGGATGGTGGGGACCCTGAGTGCTGTGTGGGTTTGGGCCAACTGCTTGCAATTTGGTTTACATGAAGGATGTTTGTACTCACAAATTATCACCTATTGTTAAAAAAAAATGAAAACAAAAACAAAAAAAAACCAGAAAGATGCAGAAAAGTTACAGCAGAATGCATGATCTGGGATGGGGTAGCGGGTGAGCACCGTGGGCGGGGCCACAAGGGAAGGGGATATATGCCTGAACTGAATTGGAAAATGATGTATGAAATACACAAAGCATCAATAAAAATAAATTTAAAAAAAAAAGCTTCTAACTAAAAGGAGCTCAAGACCAAATAGATTCAGCATAGAATTCTACCAATCCTTTCTACCCAAGAATTCTACCAAAGAAGAATTAATGCCAAAACTGCTTCAAGGAACACTTCCAATTCTTTCTGTAGGCATTATTACTCTTATGCCAAAACTAGACAAAGAACTAAAAAAAGAAAAAAGATATTTGTAAGCCAATCTCTCAGATGAACGCAGACACAAGAATCCTCAACAAATAAGAGCAAACCAAATGCAAGAACATATAAAACAAAGATTGTCTACCAAGATCACATTGGCTTCATCCTGGAGATGCAATGATGATACATCATATATAAGCCAGTAAATGTAACCCACTCCATAAATAGACTTACAGACAGAAATCACTAGATGTAAACAGGCCTTTGACGAAGTCAAACATTCCTTCATAATAATGTACCACAAATCCTCAAACAACATCTTATTAAACATGTGAAAACACAAAGCATTCCCATAAAAATCATGAAAAAGAGAATGCTCCATGCTCCACTACTGTTCAGTATAGTGTTTGACATCTTAGATAGAGCAATAAGACAAATAAGAGAGATATAATTTGGGAATGAAGTATCTTTATTTTAATTTTTACACTGTTAAATTTGTGACTGTGTGTGTGTATTGTTACATATACATACGTAAACATATAAAAATGTGTATATTTGTAAATGCATGTATATGTAACAATGAAAGAAGAAACAAGAAATTGCAAATGAATGGAGTTACATGGGAGGAGCTGTTGGGTGAGTGGAATGGATGGAAATAATATAAACACAATACTTGTGTATGAAATTATCAAAGATAAAAAATTAAAAACTAAGCCAGCATGGTGGCACATAACTTTAATCCCAGCACTCAGGAGGGACAGGCAGGTGGATTTCTGTGAGTTCAAGGCCAGCTTGCTCTACATAGTGAGCTCCAGGCCAGCTGGGACTAAAGAGAGACCCTGTCCCAAAAAGGCCAAAAATAAATACTAAATATAAAATAAAAATAAAAACTGAGTGAGATTGAACATTCATCCTTGGCTGTGATCTTAAAGAAGAAGCATCCAGCGTTCCGTCATCACGTTTAGCCTTGTGGTGTTAAGATGATTTCGTGAATCTTAGTCAAGATGTGCATGAGTGCCAGCAGCTTGGGCAGCACCAGAAGAGGCAACTGCAGAAGAAACGGGGAACTTCCATAGATGCAACCTCAAGGAAAGTCTGTAGCTCTGAGGAAGAGACAGAGATACTGTGTCCAGATGGATCTTCCAGGCCTGTGGTCAGCTAGAAGCACCTGTGAAAGACAGCCACATTACCCACTAACAGTTTTGATTTCTATAAGAACAAATCTGAAATATAACTCTGTATTCTAGCACCAAAATTCCTCCTGTGGTTTCTTGGTTTCTCTCACATCTCCCCTTAGGTGAGAAAACAAGGACAAGGTGAGAAGAAGTGGAGAACAGTAAAGAAAATATTCATAAAGATAAACAGAATGAAATGGAAGTGTAGACTTGAAAGGTAAACTCATATGGATGTTAAGATATAGTATTTGTTTCCTAGAGTTCCAGTGTGAAATATCCAAACATCCTAGAGATCTGTTTGTTGTATAATGGCCAAATTTTATAGCCAACTGTGGTGGTGCATGCCTTTTATCACAGCACTCAGGAGGCAGAGGCAGAGGCAGGCAGATCTCTGTAAGTTCAAGGCCAGCCTGGTCTACATAGCGAGTTCCTGGCCAGCTGGGCCTAAACAGGAAACCCTGACTCAAAAAGAAAAAAAAATGACCAAATTTTATTTCTAAAAATGGCAAAAAATAATTCAATATGGTGCATTTTAATCACAATAGAATGTGTGCTAGAGCTCCTGTTAACATGGCAGAATGGATGTAAGGGGTCTGCAAGGGGGACCAGAAGGTGGTGGACAGGGGTGTGAGATGAATACAGTCATCTGGGGGGGGCACTGTTCTGAATGCACCCTGCTTCTCTGCTAAACAGAATCTCATTAGAGATGTTTACAACCCCATGGTGATTGTGTCCTAGCTTTATACAATTCTCTCAGTTTCATTTAATTGTACGTAAAATTTAAGAGTAGTAAAGAGACATGAGACACAACTTTCCAACCTTCTAATATGGACTGAAGACTCATGTCTCTCCAAGAATCCTCCAAAACTTCAATGCCAGATGGGGACTGCTGAGACATCCAGCTTGTGGACTGAGCTACTACTGGGGTTTCAGCCTCTTCAGAGTATAGAGTGCCACCGTTGGACTACCGGGTCTGTATCACAGAGACCAGTACAGGAAGATCAAGACAGAATGTGTTGCTTACTGGACCTCATTTGGTGACCATGGGAAGCAAAAACCCCACCCAGTGCAGAGCACAAAGGCAGGACTGATGGTTGTTTGGGCTTGCCAATGACGAGCCTTCAAATATGACATCTTTCGGGCTGGAGAGATGGCCTATCGGTTAAGAGCGCCCACCGCTCTTGCAGAGGACCCAGGTTTGATCCCCAGAACCCACATGGCAGCCGAGAACCATCTGAAACTCCAATTCCTGGAGAACTCCAGTTCCAGGGGAATCCGACACTCTCTTCTGACCTCCGCGGCATTGCACGTCACGGGTGTACAGGCTTACATGCAGACAATACATCCATACACATACAGAAATAAATAAAAATTTAAAAAAAGATACAATTAAAAAAATATGACATCTTTCAACCTAATAAAAAAGAAAGAAAAAGAAATCACAAGCTGAAGATGCTAAAAGTTATATGTGGCATGCATATATGTATATTTTGGAGTGATGCAGATTGGAAGGAACAACAAAAACAACAACAGCAACAAAAAAGACTGAGTCAAAGAACTGAGTGAAACAATGAACTTCAGCTCAAAACAGTAAATTTTTTTTTTTTTTTTTTTTTTGTGGTCCAACAGAGAATCGAAAAGAAACTTAGTAGGTTGGTGCACCCGTGTCGTGCAATGCCACAGAGGTAAGAAGAGGGCATCAGATCCCCCTGGAACTGAAGTTAAAGATGGTTCTTAGCCGCCATCTGGGTGCTGGGACTCGAACCCGGGTCCTCGGCAAGAGCAGTCGGCACTCTCAACCACTGAGCTATCTCTCCAGCCCAGGGGATTTGCATTTTTTAAATTTATTTATTTCTGTATGTGTATGAATGTACTGTCTGCATGCAAATCTGTGCACCCGTGTTGTGCAATGCCTCGAAAGTCAGAGGAGGGTGTCGGATTCCCCTGGAACTGGAGTTTCAGACAGTTCTCGGCCACCATGTGGGTGCTGGGGATCGAACCCGGGTCCTCTGTAAGAGCGGTCGGCGCTCTTAACTGCTAGGCCATCTCTCCAGCCCCTCTGCATCAAAAATTTTAAAAGAGACTGAGGAAAGATGAAAAAGATGTTTGGCAGAACGCATGAGCTCTGGTGGGGTGGGGGGCAAGGAAGGGGGAATGGGTGTAGACTTGATTGGAAATTTTGTATGAAATGCACAAGGCTTCAATAAAAATTGGCTTTAAAAAAAGAGTAGTAAATAAAGTATTCAATGTGATATTTTCCTTCCAGGAGATCATTTATATGCAAGGCTGTCTAGCACTTTCTAAGTTGTGCATTCTGCTTTATATGGAATTGGGGTTCTTTTTTTTTTAAGCCAATGTTTTATTGAAGCTCTGTGCATTTCATACAAAGTTACATTACAAATCAAATCTAGACCCGTGCCCTCTTCCCTGCCCCCCACCCCACCAGAGCTCATGCATTCTGCCAAACATGTTTTTCTTCTTTTTCTCAGTCTCTCTCAAAATTCTCCATGCAGAAGTTTACTGTTTTGAGCAGAAGTTCAGAGTTTCAGTTAGTTTATTGATCCAGACTTTTCTGTTGTTGTTGTTATTCCTTCCTATATGCATCACTCTAAAATATGCATATATGCATGCCACATATTGTAGGAATGAAACTTTGCTTGGCTCGAGGTAGGGACTGTAAGACTTGTCCCATAAAACCTCCAAGAATTATCTTATATTTCTGTGCGTTATCTGTAGCTCCTGAAGGCCAGGATATTACAGTGTTTTCTTGCCTCACCCTATCTCTGCAAGATTAGAGCCCCTTCCCTTGAGGCATTGAGCAAAAATGTCACCTCTAGTTTACCTGTTGCACAAACAGGAGCTCTGCACCCCCCCCCCTTAGAGCCAAGGTGGCTTACCCCTCCCTTCCATCTGCCCCCCACTTCCTTGCCCAGAGCACAGTAACTTTTGGTATATGAGCACACTGCTGGCATGAATAAAAAGAGACTATTCTCCTGGACCTCGCCCTCTGAGTCCATGTCTGTATGTCTGTTCTTGTCTTTCCTTGTCTTTCTATTCCATAGGGTAACCTCCCTACACGTCCCCTCCCCTCTCCTTGCCAGAGTTAAGCCAAGAGGCAGTCTGTTTGCAGGCAGGGGACAGCCTTGAAGCTTGTAGGGAGAGAAGAACAGCATGTGGAATGTTGTCACATGTGACTCAAAGACTATAAACTACCAGCAACAATTATCATAGGTTTTAGCATCTTCAGCTTGTGATTTTATTAGGCTGAAAGATGCCATGTTTGAAGTCTCCTCTTTGGCAAGCCCAAACGGCCATCAGTTCTGCCCTTGTGTTCCATACTGGGGTTTTCCCTTCCCATGGTCACCAAATGAGGTCCAGTAAGCACCGCATTCTGTCTTGATCCTTCTGTACTGGTCTCCATGATACAGCTTGGGTAGTCCAACAATGACAGTCTATACTCTGAAGAAGTGGAAACCCCAGTAGTAGCTCGGTCCACAAGTTGGATGTCTCAGCAGTACCCATCTGGCACTGAAGGTTTAGAGGATTCTTGGAGAGACATGAGTCTTCAGTCCATATTGGAAGGTTGAAAAGCTGTGTCTCCTCACGTCTTTGAAGTCTGGCAAAAGCAGTGGCAGCCACAGGGTAACTGCACTTGCCTGCCAGTAAGAGAGCCAAAACAACTGTGCTATTGTTTTGTTTTGTTTTGTTTTTCTTACTTTTTGTCTCTTTACTAAGATCTCGAGTTTTATACCTGAAGTACAATTTCTCAGGCCTTACTATTTATTTATATCTGGTTATACTTTCCTTTTGGATGTTTAAGACCACTCAGTTACCCCAGATTAACCAAGGTTTTTGTTTTCTCAAGGTCACTTGAAGATCTGGTCCTCAAGGGTCACTCAGGTTTTTTTGGGGAGATGAAACCCCTGGCTTCTTTTGGCTTTTCAGTGATCAGTTCCATCCACTCAAGGACAAAGTCAGGTCTTGCTAGACCAGGCTTCCCTTTTTGAAGCATGAGCAGACTTTCTTCTTTATAGACTAGACACTGGTTGAAGTCCCATTAGTGGATCTCCAAGACCTCCCTGCACAGGAAGACTGGTGACTCACATTTGCAGGTCATTTCAAGAGATGCCCCCATGCATAGTTCCCTGGGACTCATCTGACCCTGAGGGTAAGGAACAAAGTTATCCCTTAAGTCCCTTGGCCAAATTGGTATGGGCATTAAGTATGGTCATTAAGAATCCAGAACGGCTGTTACACCAGCCTGATACTTTTAACTACTTTATAATATTTTAGAAAGTGCTTGGACAAAAGCTCAAGCAGCCTTGTATAAGAAATACTAAGAAGCACTCCCATAAAATAAATGCTGTGGTTAGACATAATGTCATGACAAACTAGTTTTCTTTTTGTACTCCTTTGATCTTATATTACTCTAAAATATACACACATATCCTTCATCCATATACCAAAACTTCCTAACTCTGAAAATAATTGGTAGCTTAGTTCTAGAACCTGTTAAGGGAGTCACAATATAAGAGCACAGTTGTTTTCAGATCACATTAACGCTGCTCATTTTGCCTTCCAACTAAGTAATTGGCACTAGCATCCACAGATGAGGGATACCATTTTTCAGTTGTTTTTCTGGAACTGTGTTACTTCACTTAACAACTTCTAGCTCCATCCATTTGCCTGCAAAGTTCATGATGTCCTCTTTCTTTACCGCTGCATAGAACTCCATTGTGTAGATGTACCACATTTTCTCTATCCACTCGTCAGTTGAGGGGCACTTGGGTTGGTTCCAACTCTTTACTACTGTGAAGAGAGCTGCAGTAAACATGGCTGTGCATGTATCTCTGCAGTAAGATGAGTCTTGTAGGTATATACCCAGGAGTGATATGACTAGGTCAGGTGGCAAGCTCATTTTGAGTCTTCCAAGGGTTCTCCACACTGCTTTCCACAGTGGCTGTACAAGTTTACTTTCCCACCAGCAGTGGATGAGTGTTCCCCCCTCCCCACAACCTCTCCAGCACTTGGTATCATTTGTTTTCTTGATCCTAGCCAGTCTTATCAGAGTAAGATGATATCTTAAAGTAGTTTTAATTTGCATTTCCTTAATTATTAGTGACCTTGAACACTTTTTAAGATGTTCCTCAGCCATCTCTATTTCCTCACTTGTGAAGTCTCTGTTCAGCTCTTTGCTCCATCTTTTGAATGAGTCATTTGTTTTCTTTCTTCTTTGTTTTTTGAGTAGTTTATGTATTCTGGAAATCAATGCTTTGTCAGATGTATCTGCAGTGAAGGTTTCCTCCCACTCTGTGGGTTTTTGGAATTGGGTTTCTAATCCTGATCATTCAGGGTACTTTTGTAAGACAACTCAAGATTGTCAGAAGGTTTCTGCACCACCTACTGTTTAGCACCCACTGGCCAAGGTCATCCCTGACAACTTCTGCACTGTTGAGGGACTCATAACCACAGACAATGCCAATACTCCTTCCCAGAAGACTGTGGACAGCCCCTCTAGGAGATGCGGCCTGTTGGTTATGAGACTCTCCAGAACATCATCTCTGCATCCACTGGTACTGCCAAGGCCTTGGGCAAGGTCATCCCAGAGCTGAACAGGAAACTCACTGGTGTGGCCTTTCATGTTCCCCAATGTGTCTGTCCTGTATCTGACCTACAACCTGAAGAAAGCTGCTAAATACCATGACATCATGAAGGTGGTGAAGCAGCCATCTGAGGGATCCCTAAAGGGGGTCCTTGGCTATATTGAGGACCAGGTCATCTCCTGCGACTTTAATATCAATATCCACTCATCTACCATTGATGCTGGGGCTGGCATTGCCCTCAAGGACAATTTGTCAAGCTCGTTTCCTGGTAGGACCACAGATTTGGCTTTAGCAACGGGGCCTCCAAAGGGTAAGCAGCCCTGAATCACTCATCCCAGCAAGAGGAAAAGAGAGACCTCCAGCTGGGACAACTGCCCCATCTCAACCACCAATGAGTATTTCCCCTCAGAAGAAAGGGAGGGCCTTGGGAGCCATACTCTCTTTTTTGAATACCATCAATAATATTCACCTTCCCCACCTCCCAATAATGCAACATAGAATAATCTTACCTGTTCTCTATATCTGTACACCTATATGACTTAATGTTAAGTTCGTGTGAGAATGCCAGTGTGCTATCTTTCAAGAATATGAAATTGGCACCAGGGACTCAGGTGGGGTGGGGGTCATGGAAAGGGAAGTGACTCCAGATTCAATTGAGAAATGATGTATGACCTATGGAAAAAGTTTAAAAATAAATAAATAAATAAATAAATAAATAAATAAATAAATAGAAATTGGCACCTTCAGTAGTTACATGTTATCAAGAGATCTGGTGCCCTCTTCTGGACTCCATAGGCACCGACACGTGTATATGTACAACTCTCCAATCTAACACACACACACACACACACACACACACACATATATATACATATGCAATCTTTAAAATAACAAATAAATAATCAAGATACAATGATAATTCTGCTCCAATGGTCACTGACCAGACCAGAATGATGTATGCCAAAATCTGGAAAATCATACTAACATAAATAGGGAAAGAGACCTACTGATGAAACCTTAAGCAGACTGATATCACCAAAAGAGTATGACCCTGGAATAATAATTAAGGAAAATATCCTAGTAAATTTGCATGAAGTCAATAAAATGTGCATGTTCTTCTCTTGCATGAGAAGAACATGCACATTGAAAATGCAAGGCACTACTGGAGGTGCACAGACATGGCACATGGAACATTCTTAAGCACTCATAGTCTCCTGTGGGAGGAAGTCAAGCAAAGCAAGTGAGGACCAGCCTGCTTCTAGAATCAGACTCTTCACACCCAACTTCATTTAGCATAAGATGATTGAAACTTGAGAGAATGCTGGGTGTGATGAGGAGCTGGCCAAAGCATCCCTTTCATAAGAACAGAGCAGCATTCCCCACACGTCATGGCAGCCTTGGGCTTCTGCTCTCAGTCTTCATCCAAACTGTAGATTCTCTGTCCATGAACAACCCAAACACATAGACAGTCAAAAATTTAAATGATTCTAAGGTATGCTTGTGTATTAACTTTTTCTGACTAGTCACATGTACACTTAGAGGTCCAAAATTCTCATTGAAGTAAAATTTAGAAATGTAAATAAGATCAAATTAAATCCATGTGTTTTCTTGTCTAATCCAGAATTGTGGTTTCACCTCAGAGAAATGACATTGGAGATTTATAAGGAAAATAATTTACAACTGATTTTTCCCAAAGTACATCTTTCATGGCTCTTTCCTTCCTTTTGCAGTTATGTCTTTCCATCCATCAAGCATCTGTAATCTCGAGATACAGCAAGAAGACAGTCATCTGCAGTGAGACAAGCCCGTGATCATAGCACAAGGGATGTTGAGGCATGGGAGTTATGAATTTCAGGTTACCTTGGGCCACACAACAGGATCCTGCATAAAGACATAAAGAGGAGAGCTGTAGAGGTGATGGCTGTTTGTGATATCTCAGGTGGTGAGTTTCAAACTGCATGATTGCCTTCACTAATATGTGCACATTTAAATTAATATGTTTTATTTACCAATTTATTTTTTTATGTTTATGATTGTTTCTAAGTTTCTCTCTCTCTCTCTCTCTCTCTCTCTCTCCCTCCCTCCCTCCCTCCCTCTCTTTGTTTGTAATCACCAAATTATTAGAGGGGCACGTATGCCAGAATTTTATTTGGGTGTAAATATAGAGAAATAAAAGCAAGCATGGAAATCTAGTTCCTGCTTTGTTCCACCTCCTGTCTCACATCTTTTCAGGAGCTGGCTGGGGGCAGCAATACTCTACTGATCAATAGCCATGAAATCGACATTTTGCAAATATGTTCTGGCCGGACTAGCTCCTTTTCAGCCACCAACTGAACAAGGAATAGAATAAAGGGAAAGAGGCAAATAGTGAAATCATTAATAGTATGTTGTGCTTATCAAATTACAATAACTATGTCTCCATACAGGCGAAAACCAGAATCAGTGTGGCAGCAGCACAAGATGACAGTCACCATGGCCGTGGACGATATGGACAATGAACACCAATCCTCAATTGTATTTTGGCTGAAGTACGGTCACTGCATGAAGTACACTCAGATGATTACAGACTTGTCATGTTAACAACCAACACTAATCATCACAGTGCCACTTCATTTCAGCCTAGAAGATTATAGGAATTTTTGTAGGGAAGTAATTAAGTAATTAACATCCCTTGTCTTGTGTATCTTGAAATGTTCTGATTTCCTGTTTATTTTTGAAAAATATTTTATAGGACACAGGTTTGTTAGCATTCATTTTCCTTTTCAAATTGTATTTCAGCTATTCTTTGAGAATTTTATACTTGTATACAATGTGTTTTGGCCATATTCCTCCACATTATTCCTCCTCCAACTTCTCATAGTACCCTTTCCTCCAGGATGCCCTGCCGACTTCATATACTCTTTATTTCCTTTATAGAGCTCTGATTCCAATTAGAGCTTCCCATATGGACAAACACAGAAGTAGGACCATCTGGGCCACGCTTCTTAAGAAATCTGACTTTACCTCCCTTAGTTGCCATCAACTGCCAATAGGTCTCAGCTAGTGGTGAGGACAAGTGAGCACTTTCCACACTCATCTTGAGATGATGAGATTGATCGTGTACAGGCAGACATCACTGCTGTGGTTCATGAGCACAGTGGCCCTGCAACATCCAGAGGACATTATTTTTCAGCTGCCCTCCGTGGTCTCTGGCTGTAACAAACATCTGTCCCCTTGACGTCTTTATTCCCTGAGCCTTGGCGGGGAGGGCCAAGATATATTTCCTGTCTAGGGCTGAGCACTCCACAGTCACTCACTCTCTGCATGAGTTGTTAGTCTCTGTGTCACTACAATAGAAAGCTTCTCTGATGAGGGCTGAGAGCTGTACTAATGTGCATGTATAAGGATAAGTACTTAGAAGGTTCTGTTCACTTAGCAGAATAACACTAATAGATTATCCCTCAGGCTGTATGACTTTCTGATCCATAGGCAATTGGCCATGTTTACAGCCTCAAGTAAGAGATTCTTACTGTAGTGAGGGTCATAAATCCAACCAGAAGGCTGTTAGATAGTTCCATAGCATTGACACAGCTCTTGCACCAATGGACACATCTTTCCAGGCCAGGCATTACTGTGGCTTGTAGGGTTAACAGCTGGATAATACTGGCAACAACTTTAGTCCCCCAGCAACTTGCAAAGCACCTTCCACTACTATGAAAAGCAGCCAGCAGTAAGGAAGCTTCCAGGACAGGGCTAGCTTGATCTCTACAGCCCCTGTGAGCAAAGTGTGTGGTGCTTTAAGCAGTAAGTTCTTGAAATCAGATTCTGACCGGGTCTGATCAAGAGTAATGACAATAGCCTATATTGTTTTGGATGTCTTTGGAACACACTTGACCAACAAATTGAAGGGAAGTATCTCACACCTGGCCCTGGGTTGACTGATAAGTGATGACTTCTGGGAGGAGCATTATACATCCATATATGGAAACCCCAGGTAAACTCATCACATATACTAGTTTATAAAATAGTAAGTTTAATATGGCATGGTTTTTTTTATTTTATTTATTTTTGTATGTGTGTGAATGTACTGTCTGCATGTAGGTTTGTGCACCCATGTCATGCAATGCAGTGGAGGTCAGAAGAGGGTCTCGGATTCCCCTGGACTGGAGTTCTCCTAGAATTGGAGTTACAGATGGTTCTTAGTCGCCATGTGGGTGCTGGGGATCGAACCCGGGTCCTCTGCAAGAGCAGTCGGTGCTCTTAACCACTAGGCTATCTCTCCAGCTCCGGCATCGGTTTTTTTTCCAAACATTCTCATCCACTCTCTGTGCATGACCCTCTCATTCCCTTCCACTTCCCCACTTCATTTGTACTTTAATTTTCTTATTTATTTCTATGAGTGTTTGCCTGCATGTATGTCTGGGCACCACGTGTATGTAGTGACCACAGAGGCCAGATCCCAAGGACAAAGCATATAAGATGGAAGATATTTCATCAGGAAATGAGGAATTCCATAAAGGTCCCTGGGTCTATCCAACTTTCCTTCCTTCAATTGTCATCAGTTAGAAGGAGATCCTTCAAAGACCACAGGACAGTATGACATGTATACTCTATGCTAGCTGCACTGTTAGCGTCCCAGGGGTCTATTCTCTCCTCTCGACCTCCAGTCTTATCCTAGAAGCAGTGGGGTTGAAGCCACACAAGATTGTATCCAGCCTTAAGTGGGTTCTGGGGATCAGCTCCTCATGCTTTTGTGACAAGTGCTTCTAAATACTCAACCTGGATCCCCTTGAGTCTGAGAACTCAACTGTCATGGGTGTTTGTGTTCAGCTCCCCCTGCAGCCTCAGACAATGTGTCACTCAGAGCACAGAAGTACACAGCAGAGTCACTCCAATGTGCAGAGTCTTTCCTCAGGTGGAAGGAAGAGTTGCTCTTCTTAAATTCAGCTGTGAAGCCTTTGATCCCTTGAACCACAGGGTCACCTGAAATGTACTTAAGGAGAAGCTGGGGACTCTGGTTCGGATACTGGACATACCAGAAGAGATAAAGTGCCCCACTATAAGAATAGGTGCATCTCAGCTTCAGAGAGGCTTCTTCAGAGACAGTGACAAGGGCATTAGGCTGAGTCACTGACTGGGCTCCAGCATCTCCTAGAAATGAATGCTTGGTCAGTAACTGCAGAGCAGCCTTCTCTACAAACAGTAAGCATTCCTACAGAATCCGAGCATGTGGAGATCATAAGGAAGCTGTACTCACTCAAGATAAAATGAATCCCCAGCACTGGGAGGAGCAGCAGGCGCATGGCTGAGGGCTGGAAAGGCTGCAGGCTCTGTGTTGTTAAATCTCAGGAACAGGCAGGAAAATGGCTGAAGAAAGCAAGAGCTTGACAATAGGACAGCGGAACAATTCAGCTGACAAGTCTCTTGCTCAGATACAAACACAGAAACTGCTCAATGAACGTGGATGGTTTCCATCTGTGATTCTTGTCACTGTTTCTGCTAAAAACTGGGCCAGCAGCAAGGAAATGAGCAAATGATGAAGACTTTCAACAGAAATAGGATCTCTAGTGAGTGCTACACCGCCCTCTGGAGGCCACACGATGAACTAAAACTCCTGAGTGTCCTCAGCAGGCCCCCTGCTGTTCTCCTTCTATTTTACAGGTCACAACAAAACTTCCACAATAAAAATATCTCTTCTTTCACAAATAAATAATGGCATATTTTCCCTAGAGTCCACGCAAAATGGTATGATATATAATTAATACAGTAATGGGTTATTTCATTTAGAAGCCAGTTTATAAAATGTAAAGCAGACTTCAGATCCTAGTCCATGTGTCTTTGGAATGAGATCTGTTGCCTCAGGCTCAGTTCAAATGGCCAGTGGAACCATGTTGTTGACACGTGTTGGTAGAGGTATCTCCTTTGGTGGATGTTGTGCTTCACAGAGGGAAAGCTGAGGACCAAGAAGTGAGTAGTGTTTCTGAGCGACCAAGTTGTAACTCTAGATGGGAAGGTTCTGCTCCTAGAGCTAGAGAAGCTGCAACAAGTGAACCCTCCACTTCTAAAAGAATCACTGTCCTTGAAGAAAAGAATCATAGAACTTGACATGAAAACTTGGCATGTTCTTCTGGGACAATGAAACGCTTTGGCAAGGCAGAATGATTTTGATTCTAGGAGAAGAATAGAATTCTTTCCTTTGTTGCTCATTCTTCTTTTTTTTCCTCTAAAGATTTCCTTTTGGTGGGGAAGGGTTTACAAGTCTGTCCATTCTTGAAAGTTTAGTCTATGATTGTAGACTTTGATTCCTTTGTATGTGTGTGTGAATATATGTACAAATCAATAGATGATAGATAGATAAATGATAGATATATATTGATAGAAAGATGATATATAGATGGTATTTATCACTGAGTTATGAACCTGTTTTACATTATGTTTGGCGTTGTACTATTAGCTCAAAGATTTACAAATATTTTTCTAATTGTGGAGCTCTTTTTCATGTTCTTAATTATGTACTTTGTTTGAAGCATAAATATTTGGCTTATTCTTTAAGTGTAAGATCAAAATGGATTTCTCCATCCCAGTGTCAGGAAGAATTACTCCCCTCCCTATGTTTAATCATGTATGTTTAATAGCTTTGATTCAACATTTTAAATCTAAGATCCATTTACTTACTCATTATGTAGTCCATAAAAATAGATAATGTCATTCTCTCACATGTGACCATCAATTTGTCCCTATTTTTCTCCTAATTACAAAACTCCTTGGAATGGTCATCTGTACTTCTAGATCTAGTTCCTAGCCTCTATTTTGTCTTAAACCTACCACAATCAAAATTTAATTCCTCCCTTCAGTACTGAAGGAAATTTTGTCCAGTGTCACCTATGACTTTTCAAATGTACAGTTCAATAACTATGAGTAAATGCACACAGCTCTCGCATATGCATGCAAAATAAAAATATTCTCTACCCTGTGTATTGTCCAAAGAGTCAGTGGAATGTGCCAAAATTTCACGTTTATTAGCCATTAAGTAAAATTTTCAATGAACATTTGAACAAGATTCAGCAAATATATTAAACATAAAAAGAACATTTTTGAAAAATGTACATTTTTAAATGTTTGGAGAATTTCATATATAAATAGTATGTATTTTATTATTTCCATATCATACTCCAACACTGGAAATCCTCCTTTGTCCCTGCTACATCCCCCCATCCACATCTCAAATTCATGCCTTTTTCCCTGTTAATGTATACATATACATACACACACACACGCACACACACACACACACACACACACACACACAAACACACTCCGTTAGGGCGCCTTATG
This sequence comes from Rhizomys pruinosus, assembly GCA_009823505.1. Taxonomy (NCBI): domain Eukaryota; kingdom Metazoa; phylum Chordata; class Mammalia; order Rodentia; family Spalacidae; genus Rhizomys; species Rhizomys pruinosus. The sequence continues at coordinate 1,391,209 of VZQC01012403.1, forward strand.
ATCCTTTGAATAGAATCTACAACTTGGATCATATGGCAAGGTCTCCAAGTATCCAAGTACCTATTAGAGTCAAGTGTGAAGGAAACTAACTTTCCCACTTTCAGCAACAGATTTCTCACCCTATTTGTAGCTCTTCAATTCAGAGTAGAGCCCTGTGGGTCCTTCCCTATCCTGCTGGAATGGACAAGCACAGTCTTGTGTGGATATCCATTCTGTTGGGAGTTCATGAAAAATCTGTCGTGTCCTATTTCACAGTCCTCTCAGTCCTCTGGCTCTTCTACTCTTTCAGCCCGATTTTCAGAAGCATTTCCTGAGCCTTGGATATAGTAGTTGTGTTAGATATGCCCTATTTGGAGATGGGACCTCTACAGTTAATTATTCTCTGCACGTAAACCAGATGTTGTGGTTTCTGAATAGACTCTGCGGCAAAAAGAAGTTTCTTGATGAGAGGAGAGGAGAGGTGTATTTTCTCTCTCTATATATAAGGATAAGTATTTACAAGACAGTTGGGTAGTATATCAGTTGAGTAACAAAACTGTAGTAGTAAGTTCTCTAGGGTCTATGTCTTCTCCAGACACAAATTCTTGGCTATGTTGACAGAACCTGGCATGAGTTCCTGCTGAGTGAGCCTTAGGTCTAATCTTAAGTGAGCCTTAAGACTGCTACTGTTCACATTCCTGAACATTAGTGTTATCATTGCTTCATCAGACATCTTGCCAGGGCAGTCATTACTGAAGTTCACAGGATTTAGGATTTACACCTGGGTAGGACTGTGAAAAATTTCTCCCCTGGCAAGTTGCACAGTACCTCTGATACTGCAAGGGCTAGCCATCAGCAGAGATGCTTCTAGGTCAGGACTACTTGACTTCCCCAATCCTGTACCCAAACTTTGTGGTGTCCTTAGCAATAGTTCTAACATTCAAGCTCTGTGGGCAACTAGGAGCAATGGCAGTAGCCTGAGCTTTTCACTCCAAGTACAATTTGTGTTATTGTTCATTCTCCCCAAACTAGTTCAGGCCTGCCAGATCTTCCACCTTCCTCTCATATGTGCATATAACTAGAAACACATGGGAAAAGAAACTGTATTTGATGGTTGTCAGCGAGTGGGAGAAAATTGGTACAATGTTTGGACTGAAGTGCACCTGCAGCTTGATGCAAGTGGGGATCCTGGGTTGTTAGGTGCGTTGTTAGAAGAGGGGTGGCATGGTGTATGTGCTGCGCAGTAAGGGTCTTTAGTTGCTAAGTGTATCTGTTAGAACGAGGAATGTTGCATAACAAATCAAGATGGCAAAACTATTCCCTATGCTCCCTGCTCAAAACGTAAGCTCGTCATCACTGGAAAATCAAAACTCTATAACTGTGTTATCCCATTCAAGATGGCACAAGGCCCCATGCGTTTTGAGTGACGTTGTGCTGTGTCGCGCTCCTCTGGCTTCCTGGGAATCCTTTGAAGAAGTTGTTTGCTGTTTGGACTGACACCCTTTCACAATGTAAGTGACAGCAATGGGTAATGGCACAGGGAAAGAGCTATGAGTATCTAGCACGCCAGTAAAACGTGGAAGAAACATCTTCTAGAAGCAGAGAGAGCCTATAACTCTCACATGGCCCCTCATTTCCAGCATCTAAAGCTGGGCACCTAGGTCAATATCATTTCTGAGTCAATTTTGTCAAATTTGAAGTGAGTTGTAAGTTTAGGTGTGTACATGTACTTGAGACAGAGAATTGGATTCTAGAGTGCAAATACTCACTTCATAATCTCACTGTATATGGGGTCATTTTGGGTGAATTTTCCAACAATCTCGGTAAGACACAGGAATGTTTATATTTCCAGATCTCAATTTTCTCAATAGCATTTGATTCCATAATTATAACCAGACAATTAATAGAGCATCCTGCAAAAAGTCATCCTGCCTAATAAAATACCACTTTTTGTTTCTAGGATAACATTCTTCCAACATGTCATGAATATTTCACAGACTTGAGCCTCGGAATCCTGCAAAAGATAGGATGGAAATATTGTAAGGGACCCACAGTGCGATGAATCACAGGAGAATAGCAATCTTTGAGGGCAAGCTGGGCAGTTACTCTATGAACGTAAAACAGGGCAGTAGTGGGCACCAAAGTAAGGATCAAAGTTCCGATGCAGCTCAAAGCCAGACAAATTCCCACAATGAAATTGGAAATGGGTAAGAAACCACAACACAACCTAAATTCCTCTCAAAGGAAATTAAGACATATTCAGCAGTGAGTCCAAAGAGTTGGGCTGGGTATACGATCCTAAAGGGAAGAGTCATATACGGAGTTGTTTTTGAAAATTAGTGAAAAGCAGTCATGTTTGGGCTGATATTTTAAATTAAATACTGACAGCTTTGTTGTGAGCCGAGACTTTAATGAAACAGTTTGTGAAGGGGCCATGGATGAGTGCCTTAGCAGGCATAAGAGTGGGCTTGTGGGCAAGGCCGCTGGAAGACCTTGAATTCAAACCATCTACCCTGAAAAAGGCTGGCGACGATCGATTGATGCGCTGTCACCGTGGCAGGCTATGTGAGCGTGAGAAGGAGGACACTGCCAGGGCTTGTGAGCAGCAGCCTAACCTACAGGTTCAGTGAGAAGAAGGCAGTCCTCAAATAAGATAAGCTAGAGGCAATGGACGCAAGACCCGTGACTTTTTTTTCTCTTTCTGCTCAATGGTCCAAATACAGGCATGGTACAGGCCTCACACATATGGGGCATATAAACCTAACACACACAGACACGGATGACAAAACACGACAGCACACACGACACACACGAACCACACACACCCAAGACACGCCTGTGCATAGCAAAAATAAAATGTAAATCAATGGCTTTAGTTAATAGTTTGGAAAGACATTTTAATTTTCTACTTGATGTTTTAATATCTCATACACTGTGCAGCTAATAATTGCTAATAAGACACAATTGATGCTGTTATTAAAAGATTAGAACCTTTCAATAAAGTTGACTATCCTCTTCCAGTGACAGTGAAATGATCCTTTGAAATTTGAATGATACCTGGAAGTCAATTCCCAAGACTTGGTATCTAAGAAGCCACTCTCATCAAGAGTTCATTCAGAATGTTTTGACACTCAGTATATCTTTTATAGATGGGATTTCAGGATGTTTTACAATGTTCATCTATTAAGAATACAATACAGAAAAAAACATGATCTCTAAGTTGGAAAATAAGATCTGTCTCTAGCTCTGGTATCGGGTTTGGGTGCAGGCAGCAGTAGCCTAATGGAGCCTGACATTTGCTGCACAATGTCTATTGGAGCTCACCAGAGTGGCGCTGTAATGCTGCAGAGAGAGAGAAGATGGTTTTCCTTCCTGTATTGCAATAGGAGAATGAGTGCTTTGTCTTGCGATTTTGTTCTGAAGTCCTCAAGAATCATTTAATGGATTAATAGCAGACCTGCCTCAGGCTCC
>VZQC01012403.1:1395814-1440740 GCA_009823505.1 Rhizomys pruinosus
GCCAATTAGATTTGGGATATACAGGCACATGGCTGCCTCTGCTGCACAGTATTTCCAGGCAGGTGAGGTGTAGCTGGTGCTGACGGTGGAGTCTTGCTTGACTCAGGGAGACCCATATTTGCTTTATTGGTTTAGTGGCCTTTGGTAACACTCTCTGGCATTCCAGAGGCCATCTGTACACTTGCATGTGTGGTCTCAATACATCCCTCCCATGTTAACGTCAGGTCTTCGGCAGCAGGCTTGCCTCTAAGTTGGGATACCTACAGGAGGAGAGGCAATAAGACCCTGCAGTCTGCTCTTTCAACCAAAAAAGTTCCTCCCTAAGTTCTGCAGCAGCAGATGCTCTGCCACCTTGTGGACAGATTCTGCTCAACCGGCTGCTCCAATCCTCTTAAAAGAATATTTCCTTTTACATAAATTTACTTTAAGGCCTTTAGTTAATATTCTTCCATTAGAATACACAGCCTTGATTTAAGAAGTGGCTGAATACTGTCTTCTTATAGCACAGAGTTACATTCATGTGCTATGGTCTTACAATTAATATTTCTGGGACAAACCTGATAGGTGTGTCCATCATGCAGGGTATTTAGTGCTGAGCAGGGTTAGGAAGCATTGAGACTGGTTCTCCAGTAATAGGATGCAGTGGTCCACCTGCCCCCACCCCCAAATCCCAACATACTCAGGGGACAGTACCTGGTTTGGACTTTTACACCCCCAAGGCGTACAAATTGGGAATTTTCTGGGGCCAGTGAGGACCTACCAGGAAAACAGGCTGCAAAACCAATAGTGACCAGAAATGGGTTCTGGCACAAGAAGAAAGGAATCTCTAAGTGACTGTGGTACTTTTGAGTATCTGATGTTTCACCACCAAAAGGACAGGAAAGACCTGGTGTACAACACTTGGTGACTTCAACACCCACTCACTTCGGAGGTATCTTTGCTCACCACTGTATTTCCAATGTCTCCTTCATCTCTAGACAGGAAATTCAAACAAGAACACCAACAAGTTAGTTTCAGAAGTAAAATGTACCATGGATCAAATTGACTTAACTGTTATAGAACATTCAGGCCAAGAGATGTGGAGTATACGTTCTTCTCAGTAGCACATGAAACATTCTAAAATAGATCATGTTATTGGTCACATTTTGTCTTAAAATACACAAAAGAATTCAAATGATTTCTTATATCTAATGATACCATGGTAGAATAAAATTAGAACTTAACCAAAAGAGAAGCTATAGGAATTATCTAGTTATACAGAGATAGGATTAAGTGGTCAGGGGTTCACTGTAAAAGAATCACAGAAGAAATTTTAAAAAATTCTTATAATACAAAACAAAAAAGCATAGAAAGATGCAGAAAACTTATGGCAGAATGCACGATCTGCGATGGGTAGGGGTGGGGTGGGGGGGAAGGGAAAGGGATATATGCCTGAACTGAATTGGAAAATGATGTATGAAATACACAAAGCATCAATAAAAATAAATTAAAAAAAATAAACAAAAATACCTCTTTTGGTTCACATAAAAAATAAATAAATAATTAAATTAAATTAAAAAATATACATAAAAAATTCTTATAATAATATGAAAATTAAAGGACAAATTACCAGGGCTTTGTATACATCAAAGGCAGTTTGAGGGAAGGTGAGATGGGTTGGCAGGTAAAGATGCTTGTGGCCAGACCTGACAAGTTGAGATCAATCCCCAGGACCCTTGTGATGGAAGGAGAGAACAAACTCCTGGAAGCTGTGCTCTGACCTCCACACACATGCCATGGAACCTGCACCCTCCTCCACAAAAAATAATGCATAAAAATTAAAAGTATAAAATAATTTTAAACAGTAGATCTAGGAAGAATATTTATAGTATATTTTCATTATCAGAAAAGAGAGCCAACAAATAAACAAACTAATATAGTCATGCACCTGAAGATACGGTCCTAGAAAAAACAGAAAAAGCAAATATCGCAACAAAAGCCTGGGAGAACAATAAGGATTACTGCAGAAATTAATGAAAGAAAAAATATAAGAATAAAACAAGGAGACAAGAAAAGGAGGCAAAAAATAAACGAAATTTAAAAACTCTCAACCAAATTAAACAAAAGAGAGTGAAGTCACTAACATAAATTAATAAAGTTATAATGAAAATAGGACATTACAAGAGATACTGATGGAATCCAGGGGCATATTAGAGAATGCTTTGAAAGGCCTATATTCTACAAAGCTGGAAAATATAGAAGTGGATAAAGTTCTTGGAACATACAGATTGCCAAAATTAAGTCAAGAGGATATAAACTGTAAGTAGATCCGTAACAGGCACTGTGGCTGAGATGGTAGAAAAGATTCTCCATTGATTTTTTTGTATTGTTTTCTTTGTTTCTATTTCATTGATTTCCGCTCTGATTTTGGGTATTTATGTCTGCCAGGTTTAGGATTCATTAGTTGCTGCCTCTCAAGTGATTTTAGTTGCGTTTATTTGTGCTCTTTCCGTTCTCTTAATATAAACACTTAGGCTATGAATTTCTCTCAGGACTGCTGTGTTATATCATCCCTTTCATTTAGTGCCAGGAATGCTTTTATTTCTTTGTTTCTCCTTTGACCCATTCCTTATTCAGTAGTGTGTTGTTTAGTTCTCATGTGTTCTTGTAGCTAATATGGCTCTTTCTGGTGTCGATATTAACCTTTCCTGTACTGTGGTCTGATAGGATGCATAAAATTATTTCAATTTTTTGTATTTGCTCTGTGTCCCAGTATATGGTCAATTTGGGAGAATATTCCATTGGATGCTGAGTAAAAAGTATATTCTCTGGTGTTTGGGTGGAATATTCAGTAGATGTCTGTTTTGTCCATTTGGTGTATTGTATTGCTCAGTTGAAATGTCTCTCTGTTTATTCTTTGTCCAGTTGACCTGTGTAAGGGGCTCAGTGGGATACTGAAGACTCACACTATTTGTGTGCTGGGATTAATCTGTGCTTTGAAGTCCTGCAAGATTGTGTTTATGAAGTTCAGTGCACCAGAGTTTGGTGTATATATATTTATGATTGTGAGGTCTTCATGGATGATTGAGCCTTTGATAAGGATGTAGTGACCTATTTATCTCTTCTGATTAGTTTTACTGTGAAATCTATTTTGTCTGATATTAAAATAGCAACTTCTGCTGGATTTTTGGTGCCATTTGCTTGGAATATTTTCTTTCATCCTTTCATCTTAAGATGGTGCCTGTCCTTGAGGGTGAGATGTATTTCTTGTACATAGCAGAAAGACGGATTCAGTTACTTAATCCATTCTCCCAGTGTGTGTCTCTTGATTGGGGAGCTCAGACCATTAATATTTAAGGTTAATATTGAGAGATATATATTTCTTCCCTTCAGTTTAGTTTCTGTTTGCCTTTTTATCTATGTTTGTATTTCTGGGGTTATACGTTCATTAATTACTCTCTCTTGCTGCTTGGGTGTACCTGCTCCTTTCCTCTGTCCTCTGAACTGCGTNTATTAGTGTATAATTTATATTATTTATTAGCATATAAGGAAGCAACATCTTACTTATATTAATTGGCAAACTGAGGAGTTCTACTTTGTACCACACAGAAGAAACTGGAGTGTTCTTCAGTGTTCTTAGTCTTGTTAATAAGATAAATTAAGAAATAACTCAGAAAAAACTACAAGATAATTTAAGTATAGTTTAAAAAACAAACTACAGGTCAGCCAAATGGTAAATCTAATAGGTTTCCCCCCAAAAAGAAAGCGAAGAGTAAGAGAGAAATCCACAACCATTGAAAGGACCCACATGGCAGAAATTCAGGAGTGGGTAGGAAAAATAAATTAGAAAAAATGAGAAACCCCAAAATATTCCAGAAAGTATATGCTGTGCTTCATGAGCACAGTGGTCCTGCAACATCCAGAGGACATAGATCTCTGGCTTTTACAAACATCTGTCCCCTTGACGTCTTTATTCCCTGAGCCTTGTGGGGGGGAGGGCCAAGATATATTTCCCGTCTAGGGCTGAGCACTCCACAGTCACTCACTCTCTGCTTAGTCTCTGTGTCACTACAATAGAAAGCTTCTCTGATGAGGGCTGAGAGCTGTACTAATGTACATGTATAAGTATAAGTACTTAGAAGGTTCTGTTCACTTAGCAGAATAACGCTAATAGGTTATCCCGCAGGCTGTATGACTTTCTGATCCATAGGCAATTGGCCATGTTTACAGCCTCAAATAAGAGATTCTTACTGTAGTGAGGGTCATAGATACAACCAGAAGGCTGTTAGATAGTTCCATAGCATTGACACAGCTCTTGCACCAATGGACACATCTTTCCAGGCCAGGCATTACTGTGGCTTGTAGGGTTAACAGCTGGATAATACTGTCGACAACTTTTGTCCCCCAGCAGCTTGCAAAGCACCTTCCACTACTATGAAAAGCCGCCAGCAGTAAGGAAGCTTCCAGGTCAGGGCTAGCTTGATTTCTACAGCCCCTATGACCAAAGTGTGTGGTGTTTTAAGCAGTAGGTTCTTGAAATCAGATTCTGACAGGGTCTGATCAAGAGTAATGACAATAGCCTATATTGTTTTGGATGTCTTTGGAACACACTTGACCAACAAATGGAAGGGAAGTATCCAACACCTGGCCCTGGGTTGATTGATAAGTGATGGCTTCTGGGAGGAACATTATACGTCCATATATGGAAACCCCAGGTAAACTAATCACATATACTAGGAAGCTTATAAAATAGTAAGTTTAATATGGCATGGGTTTTTTTAATTTTTTTTTATTTTTGTATGTGTATGAATGTACAATCTGCATGTAGGTTTGTGCACCCATGTCGTGCAATGCCGTGGAGGTCAGAAGAGGGTCTCAGATTCCCCTGGAACTAGAGTTCTCCTGGAATTGGAGTTACAGAGGGTTCTTAGCTGCCATGTGGGTGCTGGGGATTGAACCTGTTTCCTCTGCAAGAGCAGTCGGTGCTCTTAACCGCTAGGCTACTTCTCCAGCTCCAGCATGCGTTTTTTTTCCAAACATTCTCATCCACTCTGTCTGCATGACCCTCTCATTCCCTTCCACTTCCCCACTTCATTTGTACTTTAATTTTCTTATTTATTTCTATGAGTTTTTTCCTGCATGTATGTCTGAGCACCATGTGTATGTAGTGCCCACAGAGGCAAGATCCCAAGGACTAAGCTTATAAGATGGAAGATATTTCATCAGGAAATGAGAAATTGCATAAAGGTCCCTGAGTCTGTCCAATTTTCCTTCTCTCCTAATAAATTAGAAGGAGATCCTTCAAAGACCACAAGGAGAGTATGACATGTATACTCTATGCTAGCTGCACTGTTAGCGTCCCAGGGGTCTATTCTCTCCTCTCGACCTCCAGTCTTATCCTAGAAGCAGTGGGGTTGAAGCCACACAAGATTGTATCCAGCCTTAAGTGGGTTCTGGGGATCAGCTCCTCATGCTTTTGTGACAAGTGCTTCTAAATACTGAACCTGGATCCCCTTGAGTCTGAGAACTCAACTGTCATGGGTGTTTGTGTTCAGCTNTAATCATGAAGAAACATCTTCTAAACAGAGAGAGCCCTATAATCCTCTCACATGTCCCTCATTTCCAGCATCTGAAGCTGGCACCAGGGTCATATCATGTCTGGCTCAATTTTGTCAAATGTGAATTTATATGTAAGTTTAGGTGCGTACATGTACTTGAGACAGAGAATTGGATTCTAGAGTGCAAGTATTCACTTTCATAATGTCACTGTACATCAGTTTGGGTGAATTTTCCAACAATCTCAGTAAGACACAAGAATGATTATATTTCTGGATCTCAGTTTTCTCATCAGCATTTGATTCCATAACTATAAGCAGACAATTAACAAAGCATCCTGCAAAAAGTCATCCTGCCTAATAAAATACCACTTTTTGTTTCTAGAATAACATTCTTCCAACATGTCATGAATATTTCACAGTCTTGAGCCTCGGAATCACTGCAAAAGAGAGGATGGAAATATTGTAAGACCCACAGGTGTCGATGATCACAAGGCATAGAATCTTACGGGCAGCTGGGCAGTTACTCATATGAACTCACAGCAATAGTGGCACCATAGACAAGTTCCATGCAAGCTCAAACCAGACAAATTCCCACAATAGAAATGGGGAAATGGGTAAGAAACCACAACACAACCTAAATTCCTCTCAGAAGAAACTAAGATATATTCAGGTGTGGGTATAGGCTCCTGAAGGAAGAGTCATAACGGATTGTTTTGAAAATTATGAAACAGTCATGTTGGGCTATATTATTAAGTTAAAATACTGACAGCTTTTTGTGAACCTAACTTTAATAACATTTTAGGGCCAGGGAGATGCCTTACAGCATAAGAGTGCTTGATGTGCAAGCCTGAAGACCTTAATTCAAAACCATCATACCCTTGAAAAAGCTGTGCAGATCATATGCCTATCACCTCGGCTATGTGGGAGCTGAGACAGGAGGACACCCAGGGCTTGTGGGCCAACAGCCTAGCTCCAGGTTCAGAGAGAGAAGCGGTCTCAATAGAATAAGCTAGAGAGCAATGGAGCAAGACACCTGACTTTTTTTTCTTTTCTTCAGATGTCCAAATTCTTCAGATGTCCAAATACAGGCATGTGCACCCACACATATGGGCATATAGACCTAAGACACAGACAGACAGACAGACAGACACACACACACACACACACACACAAACACGCATGTGCATGCAAAATAAGAAATGTAAATCATAGCTTATATGTATAATAGTATTGAAAGACATTTTAATTTTCTACTTGATGTTTTAATATCTCATACACTGTGCAGCTAATAATTGCTAATGAGACACAATTGATGCTGTTATTAAAAGATCAGAGCCTTTCAATAAAGTTGACTATCCTCTTCCAATGACAGTGAAATGGTCCTTTGAAATTTGAATGATACCTGGAAGTCAATTCCCAAGACTTGGTATCTAAGAAGCCACTCTCATCAAGAGTTCATTCAGAATATTTTGACACTCAGTGTATCTTTTATAGGTGGGATTTCAGGATGTTTTACAATGTCCATCTATTAAGAATACAATACAGAAAAAACATGATCTCTAAGTTGGAAAATAAGATCTGTCTCTAGCTCTGGTATCAGGTTTGGGTGCAGGCAGCAGGTGCCTAGGGAGCACTGAGTACTTGCTGCACAGATGTCTATAGATGAGTCCCCAGAGTGGGCAGCTGTAATGTGCAGAGATAGAGAGATGGTTTTCCTTCTTATGCAATAGGAGAATGATGCTTTGGTCTTCGATTTTGTCTGCATTCTCGAGAATATTTATAAGGAACGGGAGACCTGTCTCAGGCTCCTGCTTGTACCAGTAGAAGTAACAGGGGCATTGTCTTTGTAGGTGTGGTTGATAACATAGCTGTCAGGAAAGAAGGATGCTGCTCCACCTGCTCTCCTCTGCTCACACCTGTGAAAAAGGAAACAACAGGAAGATAATCAGGCATCACTCTTCAGACTTTGCTTTTTTCTTGCAGTGAATTCAGGCAATCTGGAGGAGGCCAGTTGGCTCCTCAGACTCAGAGGGTTAACAAGAGTAAGCACCTTGTTTCCCAAAGCTCTTAACTCACAATCCAGCTGCAGCCACAGGCGCAGGAGCAGAGGTTCAGTCAGTGTCTTCACTGCTGTGGCCTCCAGTCAGACAAGATGTCTCTGCTATCTGGACACCTCTCTTTCCTTCACATCACAGAAGGTTCCTAAGCCATCTGCATAGGCCTCTCCTGTCTGCAGTCTGCTCTTTCAACCAAAAAAATTCCTTCCTAATTTCTGCAGCAGCAGATGATCTACCACCTTGTGGACAGATTATGCTCAACTGGCTGCTCCAATCCTCTTAAAAGAATATTTCCCTTTACATGCATTTACTTTAAGGCCTTTAGTTAATATTCTTCCTTTAGAATACACAGCCTTGATTTAAGAAGTGGCTGAATTCTGTCTTCTTATAGCACAGAGTTACATTCATGTGCTATGATCTTACAATTAATATTTCTGGGACAAACCTGACAGCTGTGTCCATCATGCAGGGTATTTAGTGCTGAGCAGAGTTAGGAAGCATTGAGACTGGTTCTCTAATAATAGGATGCAGTGGTCCACCTACCCCCTCCCCCACATCCAAACATACTCAGGGGACAGTACCTGGTTTGGACTTTTACAAATCCAAGGCGTACAAATTGGGAAATTTCTGGGGCCAGTGAGGACCTACCAGGAAAACAGGCTGCAAAACCAATAGTGACCAGAAATGGGTTCTGGTACAAGAAGAAAGGAATCTCTAAGTGACTGTGGTACTTTTGAGTATCTGATGTTTCACCACCAAAAGGACAGGAAAGACCTGGTGTACAACACTTGGTGACTTCAATACCCACTCACTTCGGAGGTATCTTTGCTCACCACTGTATTTCCAATGTCTCATTCATCTCTAGACAGAAAATTCAAACAGGAACACCAGCAAGTTAGTTTCAGAAGTAAACTGTACCATGGATCAAATTGACTTAACTGCTATAGAACATTCAGGCCAAGAGACGTGGAGTACATGTTCTCAGTAGCACATGAAACATTCTAAAATAGATCACATTATTGGTCACATTTTGTCTTAAAATACACAAAAGAATTCAAATGATTTCTTATATCTAATGATATCATGGTAGAACAAAATTAGAACTTAACCAAAAGAGAAGCTATAGGAATAATCTAGTTATACAGAGATAGGAATAAGTTGTCAGTTGTTCACTGTAAAAGAATCACAGAAGAAATTTTTAAAAATTCTTATAATAATATGAAAATTAAAGGACAAATTACCAGGGCTTTGTATAAATCAAAGGCAGTTTGAGGGAAGGTGAGATGGGTTGGCAGGTAAAGATGATTGCAGCCAGGCCTGACAAGTTGAGATCAATCCCCAGGACCCTCATGGTGGAAGGAGAGAACAAACTCCTGCAAGCTGTCCTCTGACCTCCACGTACATGCCGTGGAACCTGCACCCTCCTCCACAAAAAATAATGCATAAAAATTAAAAGTATAAAATAATTTTAAACAGTAGATCTAGAAAGAATATTTATAGTATATTTTCATTATCAGAAAAGAGAGCCAACAAATAAACAAACTAATATAGTCATGCACCTGAAGATACGGTCCTAGAAAAACCAGAAAAAGCAAATATCACAACAAAAGACTGGGAGAACAATAGGGATTACTGCAGAAATTGATGAAATAAAAAGTATAAGAATAAAACAATGAGACAAGAAAAGGAGGCAAAAAATAAACAAAATTTAAAAACTCTCAGCCAAATTAACCAAAAGAAAGAGAAGTCACTAACATAAATTAATAAAATTATAATGAAAATAGGACATTACAAGAGACACCGATGAGATCCAGGGGCTTATTAGAGAATACTTTGAAAGGCCTATATTCTATAAAGCTGAAAAATATAGAAGTGGATAAAGTTCTTGGCACATACAAATTGCCAAAATTAAGTCAAGAGGATATAAAGTGTAAGTAGATCCGTAACAGGCACTGTAGCTGAGTGGTAGAAAAGATTCTCCATTGATTTTTTTTGTATTGTTTTCTTTGTTTCTATTTCATTGATTTCTGCTCTGATTTTGGGTATTTATTCCTGTCTGCCAGGTTTAGGATTCATTTGTTGCTGCCTCTCAAGTGATTTTAGTTGCAGTGTTAAGTCATTTATTTGTGCTCTTTCCGTTTTCTTAATATAAACACTTAGGCTATGAATTTCTCTCAGGACTGCTGTGTTATATCATCCCTTTCATTTAGTGCCAGGAATGCTTTTATTTCTTTATTTCTCCTTTGACCCATTCCTTATTCAGTAGTGTGTTGTTTAATCCCCATGTGTTCTTGTAGCTAGTATGGCTCTTTCTGGTGTTGATATTAACCTTTCTTGTACTGTTGTCTGATAGGATGCATAAAATTATTTCAATTTTTTTGTATTTGCTCTGTGTCCCAGTATATGGTCAGTTTGGGAGAATATTCCATTGGATGCTGAGTAAAAAGTATATTCTCTGGTGTTTGGGTGGAATATTCGGCAGATGTCTGTTATGTCCATTTGGTGTATCGTATTACTCAGTTCAGATGTCTTTCTGTTTATTCTTTTCCAGTTGACCTGTGTAAGGGGCTCAGTGGGATATTGAAGACTCACACTATTTGTGTGCTGGGATTAATCTGTGCTTTGAAGTCCTGCAGGATTGTGTTTATGAAGTTCAGTGCACCAGAGTTTGGTGTATATATATTTATGATTGTGAGATCTTCATGGTTGATTGAGATTTTGATAAGAATGAAGTGACCTATTTATCTCTTTTGATTAGTTTTACTGTGAAATCTATTTTGTCTGATATTAAAATAGCAACTCCTGCTCGATTTTTGGTTCCATTTACTTGGAATTTTTTTTTTCATCCTTTCATCTTAAGATGGTGACTGTCCTTGAGGGTGAGATGTATTTCTTGTACATAAGAGAAAGATGGATTCAGTTACTTAATCCATTCTCCCAGTCTGTGTCTCTTGATTGGGGAGTTCAGACCATTAATATTTAAGGTTAATATTGAGAGATATATATTGCTTCCCTTCAGTTCATTTTCTGTTTGCCTTTTTATCTATGTTTGTATTTCTGGGGTTATACATTCATTAATTACTCTCTCTTGCTGCTTGGGTGTACCTGCTCCTTTCCTCTGTCCTCTGAACTGCTTTGAATATTTTCTGGAGGGTTGGTTTTCTAGACATGTATTCTTTCATATTGTTTATGTCATGGAAATTTTCCTTTCTCCTTTGATTATAATTGACATTTTTGTTGGGTCGAGTAACCTGGGTTGGCATCTGTAGTCACTGAGTACAGGGAATACTTTGGTCCAAGGTCTTCTGGCTTTCATCATTTGAGCTGGTTCTTTGAAAGGATAAACAAGATAGCTAAACCTTTAGTCCAGTTGACCAAAAGAAGGAAAGAACAACTCCAAATCAACAATATTAGAGATGAAAAGGGAAACATCACAACAGATAGTGAAAAGATTCAGACAATCATATGGGAATACATCAAAAACCTATAACTCAATTTGAAATCCTAAGAGAAATGGATGAATATCTGACATCATGGAATCCACCAAGACTTAACCAGGAAGAGACTGAAAGCTTAAGTAGACCACTAATAATAAGAGGAAATTGAAACTGTGATAAAAACAAATCCCAGCTACAAAAAGACCAGGTCCAGATGGATTCACAGCAGAATTCTATAAGACATTTAAAGAAGACCTACAGCCACTACTACTCAAATTATTCAAAAGGATAGAAACAGAAGAAAATCTCTCAAATTCCTTCTATGAAGCCAACATCACTCTAATACCAAAACCAGGCAAAGATACAGCCAAAAAAGGAAAATTATAGAGCCATTTCATTAATAAAAATAGATGCAAAAATACTCAACAAAATACTTGCAAACTACATACAGGCACATATCAAAAAGATCATCCACCATGACCAAGCTGGATTCATATCAGAGATGCAGGGATGGTTCAATATACATAAATCAATAAGCATCATAAAGCACATACATGGACTGAAAGACAAAAAGACACATGGTGATCTCAATCAATGGGGAAAAGGCCATAGACAAAATTCAGCATGCCTTCATGTTTAAAGACCTGGAGGGAACTGGACAGCAGGGAACATACCTCTACATAATTAAAGCCCCCAACAAAATAACAAACCGACAGCCAGCATTATCCTAAATGGAGAAAAACTAGAAGAGTTCCCCTTGAAGTCAGGAACCTGGCAAGGCTGCCCCTTATCTCCAATCCTTTTCAATATAATGCTTGAAATGCTGCCAAGAGGAATAAGACAAGAAAAAAAATTAGAGGAGTACTGATTGGAAAAGAGGAAGTCAAACTATCCCTTTTTTCAGAAGACATAATTTACCTAAGGTATGCTAAAAACTCCAACAGAAAACTCCTAGAAACAATCACAGGTTCAATAAAGTGGTGGGATACAAAATTAACCTAGAAAAATCAGTATCCTTTCTTAAGGCCAATAACAAGAAATTGGAGAAGGAATACAAGGTTACTTTCCCACTCAAAATAGCCTCCAAAAAATAAATGATCTAGCAAAAAACCTGACCAAACACACTAAAAATCTCTACAATGAAAATTTTAAATCCCTCAAAAAGGAGATTGAGGAAGATACTAGAAGATGGAAGAACATCCCATGTTCATGGATTGGAAGAATCAATATAGTAATAATGAACATCCTGCCCAAAGTAATATACAAATTCAATGCAATCCCAATTAAAATCCCCATGAGCTTCTCCACAGACCTGGAAAAAAAATTCCAAAGTTCTTATGGAGAACCAAAATGCCCCAGGTAGCCAAAGCAACCCTGAGCAAACCAGACTTCAAACTATATTTCAGGACTATAGTCATAAAAAACAACAACCTGGTATTGGCAGAAAAAAAGACCTGTAGATCAATGGAACAAAACTGAGGATCCAAACCTGAGCACATTTCAGCCACTTCATATTTCAACAAAGGGGCCAAGAAGACTCAATGGAGGAAAGACAGCATCTTCAGCAAATGGTGTTGGCATAACTGGATCAGCACTTGTAGAAGAATAAAACTAAACCCCTACCTCTCACCATGTACAAAAATAAACTCCAAATGGATCAAAGACCTCAATGTGCAACCCAAAACTCTGAAAAATTATAGGAGAAAACATTGGTAGTAACCTACAAGACATAGATAGTCTTAGGAAAAGAATTTTTTTTCAAAGATCTATTGGCAGCTGATCACTGCTGGGTGAGGGAGAGTTGATCTGTTTATTTTTTAATTTATTTATTTTTTATGTGTATGAATGTACTTTCTGCATGTAGGTTTGTGCACCCGTGTGGTGCAATGCCACAGAGGTCAGAAGAGGGTGTCTGATTCCCCTGGAACTGGAGTTAAAGACAGTTCTCAGCCACCATGTGGATGCTGGGGATCAAACCCAGGTCCGCTGCAAGAGCAGTTGGCACTCTTAACCTCTAGACCATCTCTCCAGCCCCAGGAAAAGACTTTCTAACTCAGACAGCAGCTGCACAAAAAATAAGGTCAACAATTGCCAGATGGGACCTTATTACACTCAAGAGCTTCTGTATAGCAAAAGAAACAATCAAAGGAGTGAAAACTCACAGAGTGGGAGGAAACCTTCACCAGTGATACACTGATAGATCATTAACATCAAGAGTATATAAACTACTCAGAAAACAAAGGAGCAAGTAAACAAATAACCCATTGAAAAGATGGAGTCAAGAGCTGAACAGAGACTTCACAAATGAAGAAGTAAAGATTGCAGAGAAACATCTTAAAAAGTGTTCAACATCACTAATAATTAAGGAAATGCAAATTAAAACCACTTTAAGATATCATCTTACTCTGATAAGACTGTCTATGATCAAGAAAGCCAAGGTTACCAAATGCTGGAGAGGTTGTGGGGAAAGGGGGACATTCATCCACTGTTGGTGGGAATGCAAACTCATGCAACCCTATAGAAAGCAGTGTGGAGAACTCTTAAGAAACTGAAAATGAGACTACCACCCGACCCAGTCATACCATTCCTGGGCATATACCCACAAGACACATCGTATCTCAGAGATGCATGTGCATCTATGTTTATTGCAGCTCTGTTCACAATAACGAAGAGCTAAAAACAAACCAAGTGTACCTCAACTGAAGAGTGGTTAGAGAAAGTGTGGAACATCTACACAATGAAATTCTAGGCAGGGGTAAAGAAAGATGACATCATGAATTTTGCAGGTAAATGGATGGAACTCAAAGCCATTATTCTAAGTGAAGTAACACAGTCCCAGAAAAACAAAGGAACTATTGTGTCCCTCATTTGTGGATGCTAACAATAATTCTCTATTTAGAAGGCAAACTGAATAATTCCTATTTATTTCTTTGTTGTGTAGTAAATATAATACCTGATGTTACTCATCAACTTGCTATATAATGTAGAAAAATAAAGTAACATTGTTTCTTTGCCGGCATACAACTCTACTATCAAAATGTAAAACCCTAATCATTATTTGGAATTAACCTAGAAAAAAATAAAAGTCTAAAAAAATAAATGAATTATTCATTCTTAAAATATATAATACTCAAGAAAAAAAAAGATTCTCCAAATAAATAGTTCTGAGAACAAGATAGATTTTACCAGACTTCAAATAGCTGGCATCAATATTCTTCAAAATGTTCCATGAAGTAGAAATTGAAGGAAGTCTGTCAAACCATTAACTTAGTATCAACCAGATACACACACACACACACACACACACCAACCTATCAACCAGAACACACACACACACACACACACACACACCAACCTATCAAACAATTTTCTTGATGAACACAGTTGAACTCTTAGCCATCTCTATTTACTCACTTGTGAAGATTCTGTTCAGTGCTTTTCTCCATCATTTGAGTGACTCATTTGTTTTCTTCTTTGTTTTTGAGTAGTTTGTATATTCTAGAAATTAATGCTCTGTCACATTTATCACTGCTGAAGATTTCTTCCCTTACTGTGGGTTTTCTCTTCACATCCACGACTGTTTCTTTTGCTGTACAAAAGCTTTTGAGTTTAATGAGGAACCACTTACCAATTGTTGACCTTATTTCTGACACAACTGCTGTCTGATTTAGAAAGTCATTTTCTTTGCCTATGTATTGTAGGTTGCTGCTAAATTTTTCTTCTATCACCTTCAGAGTTTAAGGTGTCACACTGAGGTCTTTGATCCATTTGGAGTTGATTTTTGTACAGGGCAAGAGGTAGGAGTTTAATTTTATTCTTCAATAAGCTGTGATCCAGTTTTTCCAATATCATTTGCTGAAGATGCTGTCTTTCTTCCATTGAGTCTTCTTGCCCCCTTTGTTAAATATGAGGTGGCTGAAATTGTATGCCCTCAAGTTTGGATCTTCAGTTTTGTTCCATTGGTCTACAAGTCTGTTTTTGTGCCAGAACCAAGCTGTATTATGACTATAGCCCTGTAGTATAGTTTGAAGTCTATAATAGACTTCAAACTATATTGCTCTTTTCCCTCAGGGTTGCTATGGCTATTCAGGGTTGCTATGGCTATTCAGGGTTTTTTGTTTTTCCCCATGAATATTAGGATTTTTGTTAGAAGTCTGTGAAGAAACTTGGGGATTTTAATTGGTATTGCATTGAATCTGTATATTAATTTGGGTAAAATGGACATTTTTACTATATTAATTTTTCCAATCAATGAGCATGGGAGGTCTTTCCATCTTCTGATGTCTTCTTCAATCTCTTTCTTCAGGGGTTTATAATTTTTGTTGTAGAGATCCTTGGTGTCTTTGGCTAGGTTTGTTCCTAGGTATTTTATTATTTTTTTATGCTATTGTGAGTTAGAAGGTCTCCTTGTATTCCTTCATCTGTTACTTGTTGTTGGTGTAAAGAAAGGCTACTAATTTTTGTAGGTTAATTTTGTATCCTGCCACTTTACTGAAACTCTTAATCACTTCTAGGAGTTTTTTTTTAAACTATCATATCCTCTGCAGAAAAGGCATAGTTTGGCTTCCTCTTTTCCAATTAGTATTCCTTTAATTTCCTTTTCTTGCTTCATTGCCCTAGAAAGTGTTTCAATCACTATATTGAAGAGGGAGGTACACGATTGTTGGGTTTCTGCTTTAAGGGGAATGCTTCTAACTTTTCTCCATGTAGGATGATGTTGGCTATGTGTAGTAGTTGAAGTATCACACATGTCCAACCTTCTATGGGGTGTTCTTCCTCTCTGGACAAGGGCTCACAGTTTCTGCAGTAATGCAAGCCTTGAGGTTGTCCTGGCCAAGCCTGTAAAGAACACAGGTCTAAGCCCTAGAAGGGAGGGGAAGAGAGATTGGTAGCAATGCCCAATGGAACAGGAGAGAGAGAGAAAGGGAAAGAGAGAACAAAGAAAAGACAGACTCAGAAATGAGACTGGGAGCAATTCCACGAGGGAATAACTTGGTTTATTGTTGTAAACTGGGGTTTTTATACAGGACCTTGTGGGGTTGGGAATATGGGACTGGAGGTTGGGACATACATGATTGGGAGTTGGGACATACAGGATTTCACACCATATACTCCACATCACTACAGGAATGTGATAATGCTTTGAGCAAAGGCATCAAAGGTAATTGGCACCAGGCAGGTTTCAAAGGCAGCCTGAGGGTTGGGGGTTGCTTGCTGTCTTCCTAAGAGCTTCTGCCAAACAGAATCCCTACAGCTGTGGGTTTCTTGTATATGTCTTTGATTACATTGAGGAATGATCCCTCCAGTCCAATTCCCTCTAGGACTTTAAGCATGAAAGTATGCTGGATTTGTTGAAGGCTTTATCTGTGTCAATTGAGATGATCATGTGGTTTTTGTCTTTCAGTCTACTTATGTGTTTCATAATATTTATTGATTTTCATATGTTGCATATTTGGTATGAATCCAACTTGGTCATGATGGATGATCTTTTTGACGTGGGTCTGTATGCAGCTTGTGAGTATTTTGTTGAGAATTTTTGCATCTGTCTTCATTAATAATATGTGTCTAAAGTTCTCATTTTTGGTTGGATTCATTGATTCTTTGTATTGTTTTCTTTGCTTCTATTTCATTGATTTCTGCTCTGATTTTTGTTATTTCTTCCTGACTGTTGGGTTTACTGTTCATTTGTTGTTGTCTCTCAAGTGTTTTTAGCTGCAGTTTTAGATCTTTTACTTGTGCTTTCTGTTTTTTTTTTTTTTTAATGTAGTCACGGAGGGCTATAAACCTCCTTCTTATGATGGTTTTTAAAGTATGCAATAGGTTTTGTTGTGTTGTATTGTCATTTTCATTTAATTCCAGGAATGCTTTTATTTCTTTCATTATTTCTTCCTTGACCCATTCATTATTCATGTGTGTGTTGTTTAGTATCCATGTGTTCTTGTAGATAGTAGGACTTATTCTGGTGTTGATATTGAGCTTTATTGCATTGTGGTCTGAGAGAATGCATGAAATTATTTCAATCTTTTTGTATTTGTGGAGGTTTTTTTCTGTGTCCCAATATGTGGTCAGTTTTGGAGAATGCTCCATGGGGTGCTGAGTGTATTCTCTGATGTTTGGGTGGAATATTCTGTAGATGTCTCTGAGGTCCACTTAGTGTATCATATTGTTTATTTCAGATGTTTCTCTGTTTATTCTTTGTCTGGTTGACCTGTCCAAAGGGCTCAGTCGGGTATTGAAGTCCTCTACTATGAGTGCTAGGACTAATCTGTGCCTTGAAGTCCTGCAGAATTGTGTTTAGAAAGTTCAGTGCTCCCGAGTTTGGTGCATATATATTCATGATTGAGTTATCTTCATGGTACATTGTTCCTTTGATAAAGAAGTACTAGCCCTCTTTGTCTCTTCTGATTACTTTTACTTTGAAGTCTATTTTGTCTGATATTAAAATAGCAACTCATGCTTTCTTTTTGGTACCATTTGCTTGGAACAATTTTTCCATCCTTTCACCTTAAGGTGGTGTCTATCCTTGGGAGTATGATGGGTTTCTTATAGACAGCATATAGATGGACTCTGTTTCCTAATCCATTCTCCTAGTCTACATCTTTTGATTGGGGAGTTTATTCCATTAATATTTAATGTTATAATTGAGAGATGGGTGTTGCTTCCTTTCACCTCATTTTACATTCCTTGTTTTGTTCTAGGTATCTATTTCTGCAGTTATGCTTTTATTAATTTATCTTTCTAGGTGCCTAGGGATAGTTACTCCTTCTATTCTTTGAATTTCTTCAAACATTCTCTGAAGGGTTGTTTTACCAAATGTATATTCTATCATCTTGTTTATGTCATGGAAGATTTTTCTTTCTCCTTCAACTATAATTGACATTTTTGCTGGGTATAGTAACCTGGGTTGGCATCTATAGTCATTTAGCACTGGGAATACATTGCTCGACGTTCTTCTTGCTTTCATAGTTTGCACTGAAAAGTCAGCTGTAATTCTGATAAGTTTCCCTTTATATATAACTTGTTGTATTTCTCTTGTGGCTTTGAGAATTTTGTCTTGGTTTTAGGTATCTAGCATTTTAAATATGATATAGCATGGGGAGTTTCTTTTCTGATCTTGTCTATTTGGAGATCTTTGTTTTCTTATTTGTATGGGTTTGTGTTATTTTAGTTTGGGGAAATTTTCATCTATTATTCTGTTGAAGACGTGATCAATACCATTCTCTTAGGATTCTTCTCCTTCCACTAACCTTATGATGCAGAGGTTTGATCTTTTCATAGTGTCCCACATTTCCTGGTTGTTCCACTCTTGTGTATTTTTAAAATTTTCATAGTCTTTACTTGAGCTTTTTAGTTGTTCTTTGTCTTCCAGGGCTGATATTCTTTTTCTGCTTCCTCCATTCTGGTTTTGAGGCTTTTTCCATTGCTTTCCTCTTGATTGGATGAGTGTTCAATTTCTTTTTTCATTTCATCAAGTGATTTCTTTAGTATTTCCATTTCCCTTTGGATTTCTCAATCTCTTCCTGTAGCTCCTTGCTTCACTGGTTGGTTTCCTTTTTTCCTTTAGTTGTTTATATTTTAAGGGATTCTACAATATACTAGCATAGTTGTTTTCAGATAACATTGATGTTGCTCAGTTTGCCATACAATTAAGTAAATGGTGCATTTTTTTGAAGTGAGCCAAATTATTAAGCATAAGCAATGAATGTAACATTCATGTAAAACCAATTTGCAAGTATCTATCTCCAAATTTTGAACAAACCAAGGTTCCCATAGTCCAGTTAGAAAAGCTTGTATGCACAAGCATGTTGATCAAATAGGAGTCCAGTCTATATTGCTGTAGTCTCACAATTCACCCCAATCTCTCAACAGCCCTTACATTCTGCCATGCCTCCTCTTCCGCAAGTTGTTCCCTAGGCATTGGGAAAGGAGCACAAGCAGGTGAGAAGCAAAACAGTCTATTTTCTCTGAAGATGTCATTTTGGACTCTAGTCTGTACAGGTTGTTCCCTTTCATGGGTTGACAGCTTACACAGGGATACCTTTTTAATCCTACTAACAAAGCACAAGCAATTAGATGCACAGGCATTTAAGCAGTACTAATTATTATGGCAAGCAAAGCTGTGTGTATAGACACAAATGGTTGGATGGTATGCTAATCCACAACTGTGGTTTCTCTATAAAGGGTGACAAGTTCTTATTGTGGCTTATAACATCTCCTAACCACTAGAGGATATAAGCTTGTGGCATCCACTGTGAATTATTCCTCCAAGGAGAGAGCTAATATCCAATTAGATTTGGGCTATATACAGACACATGGCTGCCACTATTGCACAGTATCTCCAGGGAGTTGAGGTGTAGCTGATACTGATGGAGGAGTCTTGCTTGTCTCAAGGAGACCAATATTGCTTTAGTGGCCTTTGGTAATGCTCTCTGGCATTTCAGAGGTCAATTGTACATTAGCAAGTGACGTCTCAAAATATTTTTTTCATGCTTACACCAAGTCTTTGACAACAGGGACTTACCGCCTTTCTCCTTGCATATATCCCACTTATAGTCAAAAGGCCTTTATAATTTTGGGGGCTTGGATCCCCTAGCCAACATCTCCTAGGCAGAATAATTCATTGCTGATATCAGAGCTTTCCTGCATAAATATATTTTGCTTAATTACACAGCTTATAAAGACTTTACTATTGAATTTGGCTCTAAATAGAGAATGATACTTTCAGAGTTCCTATGTCTATCAGTCAATTTAAAAAAGTAGTTATGCCTGTTTTATAAGAAATTACCACTATTGGGGCTATAGAGATGGCCTAGCAGTTAAGAGCACCGACTGCTCTTGCAGAGGACCTGCTTTCAATCCCCAGGACCCACATGGCAGCTGAGAACCGTCTGAAACACCAATTCAAGGAGAACTCCAGTTCAAGGGGAATCCGACGTCCTCTTCTGACCTCCACAGCATTGCACAATGGGAGTGCACAGACCTACATGCAGACGATACATTCAAATAAATAAATAAATAAATAAATAAATAAATAAATAAACAAAATTAAAATTTAAAAAAAGAGGAAAAAAAAAGAAACTACCACTATAACAGTTGTCTCTAATTTGCAGTTAGGGAATGACTTCAGTACCATCATGGTTTTCTTTTTCCTGTAAAGGGGAGAGGTAGGAAGGTTTCTCAGCATCTGGAAGGTAAACTTCATTAGGGCCCATTATAAAAAGTTAACCCCAATAAAATTCAGAGAGATGCTCAGTGTCTTTGACTCAGGCAGTCTGAGGTTCTGCTTTCTTTAATGTTCAGATGGGTCAGCCTCTCTGCTGGCATTTCCCAGTCCATCCTGCACAGCTAAAGTTGTATGTTTTCAGGCATTTAGATTGGTGTTTTTACCTGTGGGAACATACAAATCTCCCATTGTTAGTTTCAAGATCTCAAAATTGAAAATTTATAGATAGGTTTGGAACACAGAGTTTTCCGTTTGTATCCCAGAAGGGATACTACACCACCTCCCACCTCCCTCTTTTTGTTTTTTAATTTTTTTATTTTTTGACCTATAGATGCCTAAGTTGTGTTACACATACCTATAAACAGGAACCAAGGCATAAGTTTGCATTAAATTTACCCAAACACTTTATCATTGACTGTATGCTACATATTTGGGAAGCAAACTTAAACTTAATTCCTTTAAATTATCCTACAAGTAAAAGAAAGTGTTACAATGCGATATTGTATAACTCAGAAAAATATAGAGACTATTTGTGTACCTTAACCCCAAAGTTATTGCTGGAAATTCAATACAAATTATAACAATTAAATTTTATATTTTCAATTAGTTCAAATATATTACCATTTTCACCAAAACCTACAACCAAACTTAATTAATCTAAAAATTTTACTAAGCCTTGAAATATCCTATAATATGTGGACAAAGCATGGACAGAGTTCAATACCTGCCAAATAAATTTTACCCAATATACACTTTGCTCTTTAAAGCTATATGGCTAGACTATGACTTCAGAGAAATCAAGTCCATTAACTTATATGGTTTATTTTGTATTTCTGTGTAAATCTCTACTGAAATACATCTCTATATAAATATGTTATTTTTAAGTACACCATTTTAAACTACAAAGCTTACAGAGTGGATTTTAATGACTATCTTCCTCCAAGCTCTTGGCCTTCTTCAGGCCTGGCATGAAAACCTGCTTTAAAGACTTTTCAGTATCTAGATCCTTTTTTTTTATGACTACAAGCATCCTTCATGTAAAACCAACAAGCAGTTGTGCCCAAACCCACACAGCCCAAGGCTCCCACCATCCAGCTGGAGGGGCTTGTATGTACAATCAAGTTGATCAAATAAGTGTCCAGTCTATATTGCTGTAGTTTTACCATTCACCCCAATTGCAGCCCTTACATTCTAACATGCTCCCTCTTCCTCAGATTGTTCCCTAGGCTTAGAAAAGGGCACAGGTGGACGAGAAGCAAAGCAGTCTACTTTCTCTGGATATGTCATTTTGGACTCTGAACAGGTCTGGCTGTTTCCTTTCATTGGCTAGAGTTTGTCCAGTAATAACCTTTCAATCCTACTAATGAAGCACAAGCAATTAGATATATAGGTATTTAAATAGTACTAATTATTGTGGTAGGTTACTTTGGTATAGACACAGATGTTTGGATGATATGCTAATCCATAAATTACATTTTTTTTCTGTAAAAGATGAAAAGGTCTTACTGTGGCTTATAACATCTCCTAACCACTAGATGATGTAAGTTTGTGGCATCAGCCATGAGTTATTCCTCCAAGGAGAGAGCTAATAGCCAATTAGATTTGGGATACACAGACATATGTCTGCCATTGCTGCACAGTATTTCCAGGCAGGTGAGGTATAGCTGATGCTGACAGAGGAGTCTTGCTTGACTCAAAGAGACCAACATTTGCTTTATTGGTTCAGTGGCCTTTGGTAACACTCTCTGGGATTCCATAGACCAACTGTACACTTGCAAGTGCGGTCTCAATACCACCTTCCCGTGCTTACATCAGGTCTTCGACAGCAGGGCCTTACCACCTCTCTTCTTCCAGGTATCCCAGTTTACAGGCAAGAAGCCTTTACATTTTGGGGGGGAGGGCTTGGATCCCCTGGCCAACATCTCCTTGGTAGAATATCCATTGCTGATATCAGAGCTCTCCTATCTTAATATATTTTGCTTAAATGCACAGCTTAAAGAGACTTTAGTATTATATTTGTTCTGAACAGAGAATAATCCTTTTTACAGTTCCTATGTCTATTAGTCAATTGAAGAAATCAGTTTTACTGGTTTTATAAGAGATTACCTCTATAACAGTTGGCTCTAATTTACAGTTAGAGAATGATTCCATGACCACCATGTTTTTCTTTGTTCTATGAAAAAGAGGTAAGGAGGTCTCTCATATTAAAACTGTGCAGCACCTAGAAGGTAAGGTTCATTAGGACTCACTATAAACAGTTGTTACAAATATGATCCACAGAGATTTTTGATGCCTGTAGCAGTCTGAGGCTTTTCTTCCTTTTAGTGTTAAGATGGCCCAATTTCTCTGCTGGTATTTCTTGGTACATTCTTCACAATGCACTGCTGTATCTTTTCTTTCTCAGCCGTTAAATAGGTGACGTTTTGACCTGTGGGAACATACGAATATTTTCCCATAGTTTTAAGATTAAATTGAAAGTTTTTGACAAAAAGGTTTAATATATAACTGTATCCCCCCTTTTTTATTTTAGGTTTTTATTTTTTGACCCACGAGTCTCAAAAAGGCAGTTGTAGTACACATACCTATAGGCAGGAATCAAGGTGTAAATTTCATTTAATTTATCCAAGCTGTTTTGGGTGACTATTTGTTATTAATTTGGGAAGCAAACTTAGCTCCTTAAGTTAAATTATCCTACAGGTAAAAGAGAATGTTGCAAGATGATACTCTATAACACAAAAATTATAGAGAACATTTTTATATGTTAATCCCAAAGTTATTGTTATATAGATTTTAAGTAAAACAGATGTGGACAACAATTTTTATTTCCAATTAACTTAGATGTATTACTGTTTTTTTTATTTTATTTATTTATTTTTTTATGTGTATGAATGTACTGTCAGCATGTAGGTTTGTGCACCCATGTTGTGCAATGCCACAGAGGTCAGAAAAGGATGTCAGATTCCCCAGGAACTGTTCTCCTGGAATTAGAGTTACAGATGGTTCTCAGCTGCCATGTGGGTGCTGGGGATCGAACCCAGGTCCTATGCAAGAGTGGTCGGCACTCTTACCTGCTAGACCATCTCTCCAGCCCCGAATTATTATTTTTATTAAAACCTTTAAACCAATGTTGTTTAATATTGACATTTTTACTTTTACTAAGTCCTAAAATACCATGTAATTTGTAGATAGAGTTTGGGCAAAATTGGATACTTGTTGAACTCAGATGTATCTGCAGTGAAGGTCTTCTCCCACTCTGTGGTTTTCTCTTCACTTCCTTTATTGTTTCTTTTGATGTACAGAAGCTTTTGAGTTTAATGAGGTCCCATTTGTCGATTGTCGATCTTTTACCTTGTGCAGCTGCTGTCTGATTCAAGAAGTCATTTCCTAGCCGGGCATGGTGGTGCACACCTTTAATCCTAGCACTTCGGAGGCAGAGGCAGGTGGATCATTGTGAGTTCAAGGCCAGCCTGGCCTACAGAGTGAGTTCCAGGACAGCTGTGGCTACAGGGAGACCCTGTCTCGAAAAGACCAAAAAAAAAAAAGAAGTATTTTCCTACGCCTATGTCTTATAGGTCTTGTAGTCTGCTGCCAAGTTTCTCTTCTATCACCTCCAGAGTTTTGGGTTTCACGTTGAGGGCTTTGATCCGTCTGGAATTGACTTTTGTACAGGGTTAGAGGTAGGGGTTAAATTTCATTCTTCTACAGGTGGTGATCCAGTTTTGCCAACACCACTTGCTGAAGATGCTGTCTTTCCTCCATTGTGTCTTCTTGGCACCCTTGTCAAATATGAGGTGGCTGAAATTGTATGTGCTCAGGTTTGGATCTTTAGTTTTATTTCATTTGTCAACTGGTCTGTTTTTGTGCCAGTCCCAAGCTGTTTTTATGACTATAGCCCTGTAGTATAGTTTGGAGTCTGGTATAGAGATACCCCCTGTATTGTTCTTTTCACTCAGGGTTGCTTCGGCTATTCGGGGTCTTTTGTTTTTCCAAATGAAATTGAGGATTTTTTTTCCAAGCCTGTGAAGAAACTCTTAGGGATTTTGATTGGGATTGCATTGAATCTGTACACGAGTTTGGGTAGAATGGACATTTTTATTATAATTATTTTCCCAATCCATGAGCATGGGAGGTTTGTCCATCTTCTGATGTCTTCTTCAATTTCCTTCTTCAGAGGTTTAAAATTTTTGTTGTAGAGATCCTTGGTGTCTTTGGTTAGGTTTGTTCCTAGGTATTTTATTGTTTTTGAGGCTATTGTGAGTGGGAAGGTCTCCTTGTATTCCTTCTTCAGTTGCCTACTGTTGGTGTAGAGAAAGGCTACTGATTTTTCTAGGTTTATTTTGTATCCTGCCACTTTACTGAAGCTCCTAATCGTTTCTAGGAGTTTCCTGGTGGAGTTCTTAGCATCCCTTAAGTAGACAATCATATCATCAGCAAAAAGGGATAGCTTGACTTCCTCTTTTCCAATTAGTACTCCTTTAATTTCCTTTTCTTGCCTTATTGCCTTAGCAAGGGTTTCAAGCACTATATTGAAAAGGAGTGGTGACAGGGGGCAGCCTTACTGAGTTCCTACCTTTAAGGGGAATGCTTCTGTTGTTTCCCCATTTAGGATGATGTTGGCTGTGGGTTTCCTGTATATGGCTTTGATTACATTGAGGAATGATCCCTCCACTCCAATACCCTCTAGGACTTTAAGAATGAAGGGATACTGGATTTTGTCAAAGGCTTTTTCTGCATTGATTGAGATGATGGTGTGTTTTTTGTCTTTCAGTCTATTTATATGCTTGATGTTATTTATTGATTTTTGTATGTTGAACCATCCCTGCATCTCTGGTATGAATCCAACTTGGACATGATGGATGATCTTCTTGACGTGGTTCTGTATGCGATTTGCCAGTATCCTGTTTAGAATTTTGGCATCCGTGTTCATTAGGGAGATGGGTCTATAGTTCTCCTTTTTGGTTTTATCTTTGGTTTTGGTAATAGTGTGATGCTGGCTTCATAGAGGAATCTGGGAGAACTCCCTCTGTTTTTGTCCTTCTAAACAAATTGAGTAGTAATAGTTGTAAGTCTTTTGGAAAAACTTAAGAATTCTGCCGTGAGACCATCTGGGACTGGGCATTTTTTGGTTGGGAGGCTACTTATTACATCTTCAATCTCTTCATATATTATTGGTCTACTTAAGCTGTCGATCTCTTCTTAGTTGAGCTTTGGTGATTCACAGGATTTCCGGTATTCATCCATTTCTTTTAGGTTTTCAAACTTAGTAGAGCATAGGTTTTTGAAGTATTCCCATATGATTGTCTGGATCTTTTCATTGTCTGTTGTGATATTTTCCCTTTCATCACGGATTCCATTGATTTGGAGGTGTTCCTTCTTTCTTTTGGATAACTGAGCTAGAGGTCTGTCTATCTTGTTTATTCTCTCAAAGAACCAACTTTTGGGTTCATTGATTATTTTGTATGGTTTTCTTTGTTTCTATTTCATTGATCTCTGCTCTGGTTTTTGTTATTTCTTCTTGTCTGCTGCGTTTAGGTTTCATTTGTTATTGTCTCTCAAGTATTTTTAGCTGCAGTGTTAGATCATTCACTTGTGCTCTGTCTGTTTTTTTTTAATGTAGGCACTTAGAGCTATAAACTTCCCTCTTACTTAGGACTGCTTTTAAAGTGTCCCATAGGTTTTGCTGTGTCGTATTATCATTGTCAGTTCCAGGAATGCTTTTATTTCTTTCTTTATTTCTTCCTTGACCCATTCGTTATTCAGGAGAGTGTTGTTTAGTATCAATGTGTTCTTGTAGGTTGTAGGGTTTATCCTAGTGTTGATATTGAGTGTTATTACACTGTGGTCTGATAGAATGCTTGAGATTATTTCAATCGTTTTGTATTTGTTGATTTTTTTTCCTGTGTCCCAGTATATTGGTCTATTTTGGAGAATGTTCTGTGGGGTGCTGAGTAGAAAGTGTATTCTCTGGTGTTTGGGTGGAATATTTGATAGATGTCTGTGAGGTCCATTTGGTGTATTGTATCATTCGGTTCAGATGTCTGGGCCACAGCGGATTCTGTTGAACAATCAGAAAGCACAGCTTGTCATTTGACATTGAGAAAAAGATTATAAGAATTAAGACCTGAAGATAAGCTAAACTGAAAACACTTCCTGCTTGCATTTCTCCCACCTCTGCTTCTCTTCAGGTTCCTGTGAAACACCCAATCCCTGGATGCAATATTTCATCTTAATATCTTAGCTCTGTGGGATCATCCATACCAGAGAAGGCCAAGGCCAAGAGCACACACAGCAGGCTGTGCACCAACCAGGAAGTGAGGTTTTATATGATCCTAGGCCACAAGTTCTCTGTGCAGAGAGAGTAAGTGCAGCTCACAACGTATTTTTATTTGCTTAGTTCTTCTTGGTGATTAAAATAGGGAGTACTTGAAAGAGACCATGAGAAATTCCATTTCCACTGAGGGTTGAGGCTGAGGGGAACTACATACACATTGAAGTGCTTTATACACAAGGTGTTAGTCATAATCATTATTAGCCATGGACACACTAAGAAATACAAATTTTCAACATATATTTAGTTTTCTCCACCCATTATCTAATAATGTTCATGGAGGCAAAAGACCCTCATGGAATTTTGCATTTCTCTGTGGAGGCATTGATATCTAAATAATTGCAGCACTTATTTCCTCCTTACTGAGTTCCAGGGTAATTTTAATTCTGCAACTAATAAGGCTACTTCTAAACCAGGTGACAAAAGGCAATCCCTAAGAATTCAGAAGCTCATCATTTGCTTATGTTTATAAATCCTATCAATATTAAAATATTAGTCTTTAGAGGCTGGGCAATGACTCACACAGTAGAGTGCTTGCTGTGGAAACATGGGGAGTTGAGTTCTCCTCTCCACCATCTACATGAAGAAGCAGGTGTTGTGCTCCTGTGATCCCAGCACTGGGAAGCAGAGACAGGAGAAGCCCTGGGTCTCATCAGCCGACCATTGTAGTCTACAAGGTGAGCTCCAGGTTCAGTGAGAGACGCTATCTGAAAGAAATGGAGAGCATTAGAGGAAGCTACTCAAATTCAAAGTTTGGCCTCCACTTACATACCTATAAATACATGTGAACACACACACACACACACACACACACACACACACACATAGACAAACAAACAAGCAATACTTTTAAAACACAGCTTGTAAAAATAATAACTTTATACATGTAACATCAAGCTTCATTTAGAAGATATTTAAGAGGCTGAATTAACACTCATTATATGTCCTAGACTCTTTCTGACATCACATTTTCTCAACACTCATCTGAAGTATGGAGTTTCCATTGTTAAATTCTCTGGTCACTTTTTTTTCATTTGAAAAATAGCTTTATGATAAGCTTGTCAGGTCATTCTGAGACTCAAGGGTATTACACTCCCACACACAACTGAATGTCATACATGATACTTGGAAGCAGTTAGGGGCACATTAACACTACATAAATTGATGGTTGACTTTCTGTGCACTGCTCTGCAACAATCTGTTGTATAGCTTTCGTTCTTTCATTTGGTCCCATTATTTTAGTGGATAAGGTGAAATAAAGCAAAAGAAATTCAGAAGAGAAACTACAAACAAGGTGTTTGATACAAGTCTAAAAAACAGAACAATGTGTGGTCATGACAGACAGCCAAAGTCTGGGTTTTCAGCCTTTGCAGCAAGCAGATGGAGAAAATGCATGCCCTCAGCAGTTTGGGAAGCAGCACAGGGGCAGAATTGTGCTACTGCTCAGGGTTACCGACAGTGGAGGTGCAAATTTCCCCAGTACAGGGTGGCCACTGGCTCTGTAATGTGTTTGGGACTGTATTATGTTTGGATGTGCTAGCCTGAAAAATTGGTTGCATTATAAATATTGACTTTCCTTTCTTTGCGATTTAATTGAGAATCAATACTACCTGGTAAAGAATAAACCATAGTATGTGTGCTGCAGAAGGAGCTCAGCGGTGAACAGTGCCTGGTGCTCATTCATGAGGATGTGAGCTCAGATCCCAGCACCCAGCTGGTGAGCTAGGCATCCTGCAAATCCTGTAACTACAGCTCCGAGAAATCAGACACCATCTTCTGGCCTCCACATACACACAGGTGCACCCCACACACATACACTGGTGCATACACTCATACAGACACACACACACACACATACACACACACACTTAAATAAGAAATAATAACTGAACATATTAAACCCTTAAGAAAACATAGAGCTTAATAATAAAGAAAAATAAAAAATGGATTGTTCCGTCAAAATTACAAAAGTTTTTAAATTAATCTCCAATGAGGCTTGGATGGATTTCCGAAAGAAAATGGCATGAATTCCAAATGGTTGCTCAAGTTGTGACTGTTCTGACTCCAGTCTGATGCAAAGGTGAAACGTCTTCACAGCTCCAAGAAATCAGACCTCATCTTCTGGCCTCCACATGCACACAGGTGCACCCCCCACAAACATGCCTGTCCATACACTCATAAGGACACAGAGACAATTGTATAAATAATAAATAAACACTTAGGAAAGAATAAAGCTTAATAATAAGGAAATATAAAAAGAGATTGGTCCTTCAAAATAAAGTTTTTTAGTTAATCTCTGATAAGGCCTGAAAGGCTTTCAGAAACAGAATGACATGAATTCTGAATGTGTTGCTTATTTTTGCTCAAATTGTGACTGTTCTGACTCCAGTGTGATCCAAAGTTGAAACGTGATCACAGTCCCAGCTTCACTGCAGAGAAGCCAGCAGTCCTGACCCCCACCTTCCTTCCCACTCACCTCAAACCACGGGAACTTCCCATCAGCAAAACATCTCCCCAGACAGAACTCAGAACAGACTTCGGAGTCCTGAAGGCTTTCCATTTGTGAACACTGCTAACCGTTCACACAGCAACTCTGTGCTTGATTCTGTTAAAGTCTAGGGCAGGGAGAATAGTGACAATCATGAGCCTCTAGGTGCAAACAGTCAGCGATACTTTCACTGCTATGAGTTTATGCCTAACATTTGACAGGATTCTGAAGTTCTTATTACAGTTTTCAGGAAAATGAAACTTCTCTTCACATGATATTTTATTCACAAAAATATTAACATGTGCCGGGCTTGGTGGCACACGCCATTAATCCTAGCACTTGGGA
Source organism: Rhizomys pruinosus (assembly GCA_009823505.1). NCBI lineage: Eukaryota > Metazoa > Chordata > Mammalia > Rodentia > Spalacidae > Rhizomys > Rhizomys pruinosus. Next base: position 1,425,230 of record VZQC01012403.1, read on the forward strand.
GGCAGAGGCAGGCGGATCTTTGTGAGTTCAAGGCCAGCCTGGTCTACAGAGTGATTCCAGGACAGCTGGGACTACAGGGAGACCCCGTCTCCAAAAGACCAAAAAAAAATATTAACATGTAATTATTGTCCAAAATAAAATTTCTTTCTTCACACATTGAAAGAATGAAGATTCTCCTCTACTTTCTGTTGAAAATGCTTCCAGTGAAGGAACTTCTTTCAAACGCCCACATTCTAAGAACAGATTTTGCGTGACTAACTCATGATAATATATCCAAACATGGTAAGTGGGTGACTCTAAAGCAATATGACATCACAGTCCATCTGGTTCATATATGAAGCTCTCAACCTCGCATTCTCTATGAAGCTCAGAGTTCTGCTGATGTTCCTAGAGCTTCCCTGTTCTCCTTCCTGTATCCTTCCCTGGTGATGCCCCTGCAAAACTTCCAGCCTGGGCAACGTTTTCAACAAAGGCTGATCCAATAAGATTCAAATACGATATCAAATTTCTGGCTCAAGTTAAAACAGGGTGAAAAGAATGTGAAACTTTGAAGAAAGATAGAGAGAGCTCAAATACTGTAATTGTGAGATAGACCTCTTACTGCTAAGAGTCAATTGATCTCACTTTATTTTTCAGTTATCCTTTTCCATATTGAAAAACTATGCCTTATGGATGAGAAAGAAAGATTGTAAATTGTGCATTTTAAGTCAAATTTCTTCCATGTTCTTTTAGTTTGATTTTGTTGTTGTTTTGTGCTTTAGTTTTTTTTTTTACACAGAGTTCCACTAGGTTGCCATGGATTGTCTCTGACTCCTAAACTCACATAAGCATCTTGCTTCAGCCCCATAAGTAGCTAGGATAATCTGAGTGCTCAAGTATATAGCATAAACATATTTTATTTATAAATAAATTAAGAGTTCTCCAATGGAAATTTTGTTAGAATTTATATAGTATTATGGGAATATATCCTGTGTCAGGCAATAGGAAATCTTTCCTGCATTATGTGGACTCCTGTAGACTATAAACACTGTTGGATGCTTCTGTCTTAGAAACTTAGAAATTTTTAATGCACAATTCTCACACATAAAAATATAGAAAATTATATAACACATATCGTTGCAGCTAGCAAGACTAAGCAGATGCTTATGCTGTTTCCAGAAAATCTCTGCCTCTCTCTCTTCTCTTTTTCTAATTTATTACAACAGATAGAAAAAAGTTTACATGATTCCTCTTTCTCTCTGTTTCCAAAGAAATCCACTGTTGGTAAGATTCCATATAGGATATTTGGAATATTCTACTTGGAGATATGCATTAGAAAACAATATAGAGAGCAGGCATGATGGCTCAGGATGTAAAGTCCTTTCCTGTAATCCTGGTGACCTGAGTCCAACGTCTGATGCCAAAGTAATGATTATGGGAGAAAACTGACACCTTAGTTTCCTCTGACTTCACCATACGTGCTATGGAATGTGTACACACACACATACTCTTATAAGAATAATAAATAAAAATTTTAGTAAATATTTTTTTAAATAAAACAATTTGCAGTACAACTCAAGGCTCAGGAATCATTGTGGAAAAGCATTGAAAATAGTTTAAAAGAGAAAAACGAACAAAGGCAGAAGTAGCCGCATAACATCCAATCTCAAGGCAGCCATCAAAGCTGGGTGGTACATCAACCTCTATAAGGAGCTATTTACCAATGTTGCTATACTCAGCAAAGTTAGCTTGTAAAACTGAGGGAGAGATAAAGACATTTCAAGACGAGCACAGGCAGATGTGGTCATGACCACCAAGCTAGAACTGCAGAAGATGTTCAAAGGAATAATATTAAAAAAAGAGGAGAAATTTCTCCATCATGAACTAAAGAGCAAGAAGCCAGTGTCCTACAAGTCCCTTCCCGGGCATGCTCCCGATAGTCTACGACACTGAACTAGGCCCCAGCACCAAACAGCGCCAATCCGAGGGTTAAGACGTCAGCCTTGATAATTTTGAGGACATTCAGTCTCTGCATTTAAAAATGCAATTAAGTTACAGGAATGGAATAGATTATGTGCAGTTAAATGTGAGTGACTTCCTTTACTTTTCATTCCTTTGCTTTTGCAATTCACCACTATGTTCAGCTTGAATGTTTTTATGGATTCAGCCTTCCTACCAGCTTCTCTCCTGATTATGATGCCAAGTTGGACAGTTATGTTTCCAGAAGGAGTGCACATTAAGAAAGGAAAATAAAGACTAAAGACCCCAACCTAGGAGACCAGAATATTACCTGAGAGAAAAACTACCAACACAGGGAAGATACAGAAATGTACACAAGCTTCTGCGGTGGCTTCCTGAAGGCTTGTGACTGGGGAAGGGCCACACCCACCCAGCTGGAGGTTTGTGTTCAGGCTGCAGGTGTCTGGGGAGCACTGTGTGTCCACAGCACAGAAGTAAGTGCCAGAGTCTGAGGTCTGGGAGGAGGAAATGTGCAAGGAGCTGTGACGTTCCTTAGCGACTGTTGTGGACTTCAGTCTTCCACTCTGCTTTGTTCCTGAAGGATTGTAAAACAGGCTGATGAGGTGTCCCCCGGGATTCTGGACAAACCACTGCACGTTGCTTACAGCGGAGGAAAAGTTGCACTTCAGGACACAGTTGTCTCCTTCCTGGAGAGTCAAGGCTACAGGACTCTGCACCACTTGCTGCCCTTTCACCCCTGATTAGGAACAGAGAAAGCAGCACAGATGAGGGGCACTGCAGCACCCACAGAACCATGAACACCCTTCCTTCCACTCCTATATACACTGAGAAGACTGACAATGTTGCAGGACTTGGAGCTGCGTTTCCTCCCTCCCTCCCCCATGTGCTGCAGCTGCACAGTCCTCCCAGATGCCCTGAATGGGGGACAGCCGGACTCACAGCAAACCTGGGCGCACAGAAGCCCCAGCAGAGAGCCCAGCAGCCTTTTCATGATGACTGTCCGCCTGTGAGAGATGGAAGTGTGCAACCAAAGCCTGGCTGTGATGTCAGGATGGCTCTGAACTGTCCCTGCTGCTGCATCTAGTCAGCTCCGCCCACCAACTGCCAGGCCAGACACTGCTGAGCTCCACAGCTTCCTGTGCCTGAAGCTCCTCCCCAGCCCAGACCTGCCAAGAAGCTGGTGGAACACAGAGGGGGACAAGGACATTTTCTTTTAATTTTGAGAATTTTATCCATATTATATTTGCATTTTATCTACCCCTCCTACCCCTTCCAACTCTTCCCATGTCCCCTCCACTGTCTCACAATTTATTGTCTACTTCTTTCATTACTATGGTTACATAAACACTCTCTCTCTATATATATATATATATATATATATATATATATATATATATACATTTATGTACATATATCCATATATATACATATATAGATCACGGAGTCCATTTACTTGTACCCATGTGTACATGGGTTTAGGGCTGACTGCTATGGATTAGATAAATAACAGCTCATGGCACGCTAGACTCTGGAGTAAACTGTTTCTCCCTCCCTCAGCATCCATTTATTGCCTGGAGCGCTTCATCTTGAGGCGGGACCCCATGACATTTCCCCTAAACACACTGACATTTCAATTGGTATTATTATGCATATCTTGTTAGTTAACAACACTGCGGATATTTCATTGGTATGACTTCCCTATCATGTCTAGAATACATTAATTAGCAGCAGATGTCCTGTGCCTCTGGCTCTTACAATTTCTCTGACATTTTTCCATGAATTTCTCTGAGCATTGAGTTTAGAGATCACATTGTAGTGTATCATTTGTTTATGAAAATAATATGTATTTAGAATGTAGTGAGAAATTACAATGGTCTAGGAAAGCTGCAGTAGTAGGTTCCTCCCTAGGGTCCTCTGATCAAGTCCTTGTCCTTTCTGGTCAATTGTACTTGGCTATGTTTACAGTACCATACATGGATTCACTCTCACTGAGCAGGCCTTAAGTTCAGTTAAAAAGCTATTGATTACCACCAAGATAAAAGTGCCACTACTGCAGCAATAGAGATGCCTGGCTACAGCAGTCATTGCTGCAGTTCACTGGAGAGTGACCCAGTAGAAAGTATTTTTTCATCTTCCTACACTCAGTCAGAGTATAATGCCTAAAATGGACTATTTCCCTGATGTCTGCTTCAGGGGATGATGGAGACCTGGGCTAGGGTGCTGCACATGTAGGAACAGACCCTGTGGGACAGAGGTGAGTCAGCGCATCTCAGCTAAAGCCATCCTGCCTGCAATAGCAGTGCTGTATGTGTGAACTCAGCTTATAGGAGGTCTCTAGTCAGACTGAAACCACACTGCATTCTGTCTGTGGAGAAAGGGCTAAACCAGATGGACACTGACTTGATGACAGGGGTGCTCCAAACCTCTGGATGCACAGCCAGGTCACAGTGAACAGGAAGAAAAAATTCCATCCTGGGGGATAACAAACAAATGAATAGTACCTGAAGACTGGCAGATGTGGACAGAAGTCCCTTTGAGCTAAGGAGACTTAGATACCATTTACTCAAGGACAATCAGTGCCAGTCTAGGAAGAGACACTGTCTTTGCACTTGGCCTGCCTGGCATCTGTTTACAAGATGTTCAGTTGAAACTTGAATTGAGTACTACAGAAAGACTTTTTAAATTTTTCTTTGGTAATTTTAGGCAAGAATATAATTTGTTCAGGTAATATCTACCCACACACAGCAACTCCTCCTGGAATTCACCCATCCTCCCCCTGTAGAAACCAGAAAACTAGAAAGAGACCATTGGGGATGAAAGAACTAAATTAAGGTGGGGGACAGGAGAGTGTAACCAAGTATAACAAGGCTGATGCTGGAAAGGAGCAGAATGCAGGCGGGATGAGGGAGGAGGCATGGAAGAGGAGGGTGAAAAGGAGTTTTTGCTGGAAAACCACTTCCTCCTTAGACATAATTGTCCTTTGGGGACCAAATCAAGAAATAACAAGTTCACAATTTCAGTGAACTTCTCACTCTTTACTGGCCTTCTCAGGTTGAGTTTCAAAGATTTATGATCACACACAGAGAAATAGTTATGCTTTCCAAGGTATGAAACTTATGAATGTTGTTGAAAATAAGAATATACAACTATGAACTGAAATGAGCAACAAGATTTTGGCATTTCTCCCTTTGTTATAGTTTATTTACCTTTTAATGATATTTTTGATTACTTGGGAATTTAATACAACATATTTTTATCATGTACAAACTGTATCCCCATCCCCTCACAGATCCACCCCGTCTCCCTACACACCCACTTCAAGTCATGTATATCAATCACATATATATATATATATATATATATATATATATATATGTATAATTATCTCTACATAAGTCCATCTGTATAGCTGAAGGCTACAAAAATGAACAGGGCCAGATAGTAGAAGCCTTTCTTTGAGATGTTAGCCAGGACATTGTAAGAGACTCCCAAAATTATACAGACTATTGGCATGGCCCTTGATTGTCTGCAAGAAATTGAAGTTAAGATGTGATTGCTGAAGACAGAACATGCTTCAGAGACCAAAATTACAGCAACTGAGATGGAACTGACCTGGAAGACAAACTCCCCTGAAGGTTAGCTCTCCTAACGTTGGAGGGCACTACATAATCTGATAAGGAGAACAGCAATCGATGGTCCAACACCGGCTTTAAGACCAAATATCCAAAACAACGGCCTACACTTGGTGCTGTAGTTGCCGTTTTATCTTGGGGGAAATCAACAGCTCATAATTGCAATTAAAGCCCACTTGGTGGAAAGAAATTAATATGTGGCACTGTAAATATGGCGAAATACATATAGANCTCCAGTCTCTCTCTCTTGACGGTGCTTATTGTGAGATGTGAACCTCGGCTTTTTTCTCCAGCCCCAGCCACCATGCCTCCCACCACAGTGGATTCTAATTCCCTGGAACCATAAATTATAAGGTCAAATAAACTCTTCCTTTTATAAGTTCCCTTGGTCATGGTAGTTTTATAACAGCAACAGAAAAGTGACTAATACAGTCTCATTCAGGGCTCAACACTGCACAGTCTCTTAATCTTTGCACACTGTGGATCTCTGTGTTAATCATTAGCTCTTGTTGAGAATTCTAAAACTTATTCACCTATGTGTATAAAAATAAGTCATTAACAACTGGTTAAATACTGTGTCCATTTGTCAAAAAAATAGTAGCAGGTTCTTTTTAGCCACAGGTTCTTGGTCCCAATAACAGGGCTAAGTATGGATTCCATCTTGTAAAGTGGGTCCTATGTCCAATTGATAGTAGTTTGTTATTCACATGAAATTTGTGCCACTATTTCAGCAGAGGGCATATCTTCCCAAGACAATCATTGTCTTAAAGCAAAGATGATGCCACGAAATTGATGATGTTGAAAATGTGTTCCCACAAATGTTGAAAACAACACATGCACTTAGGTTGATGATACCACTTTGTGGATTTGCATGCTGTTCTAGGTCAGGAAAACATCTTCCATTGTAAGACTTTTATTAAAGATCCTTGGCTGGGCATGGAGATGCATGCCTTTAATCCCAGTACTCAGGAGGCAGAGCAACATGGATCTCTGTGAGTTCAGGGCCAGCCTGGTTTACATGGCAAGTTCCAGGCCAGCTTGGACTACAGGTAGACTGTGTCTCAAAAAAAAAAAAAAACATGCCTTTCCCATATCATCCTTGATAAACTTGTTCAATAAATAGGAAAGGACACCCTTTATAAGGAGAGAATAGGATAAAATAGTATGCAGTAGAGCAGAAGAACAGAACAGAACAGAACAGAACAGATTAGACACAGTGCTGAGAGAAATCAGAACACCTCTAAGCAGCTTGGGATCACTGTGGGTTTAAATTAAGAAAGAAGTTTTATCTAATCAGGCTCTACTACAATCTAGAATTATTCAGTTATCATGATCATAAATCTTTCTGTACTCCAAGGCACAGGAATCTGAGAAGGTTTACATTGGTAAAATTCCTTGTCTGCCTACTTGTGTGACAGAAACTTTCCTGATGGACAAAAATGTGTTTGATGGCACATTTCCAAAAACAATTTATGTAAAGTGTGCACTAGAGGAAAACATCTTTCAAATGACACCTTCTACAGTTGAAAAGCTATAATTGACAGACCATGCATTGCTATTGTTTTTATAAAAAGAAGCAAATTGGGAGAAAGGATGGGGGCAATGAACACAATAAGGATGCACCAAAAAGCTTCTGTAAGCCATTTACAATTTAAAAAAAAAAAAAGGAATTTGAGGGACAGGAGAGATGTTCCAGAATTTGCAAGCACTGACTGCACTTGAAGAGAACCCAGGTTCAGTTTCCAGCACCCACCTGGCCACTAATAACATACACAGAAAATTAAATTAATTAATTGAGTTAATCAAATTTAAAATTTAGGGAGTTGGAATGGAGGTAGGGACAACGCTGCTCCCATTAGACATGAATTATTAAGCAAAAATCTCAGTGCCAGGCATGAGAGTTATTGGGCATGGAGGCCAGAGGTGTGCACAACATCACAGGCTGGTGCCAGTGTTATTGGATGCCCATCATAACTGGTTGAAAGGACCCTATTGCTGAAGGCAGCACATACTTTGGTTGCAGGACATAGGGGAATCAGTCTCAAACTGCCCAGGGAATCTTCTCTCATGCTGAGGAGCTCACATAGTGCTGGGAGGTGCTATGCACTCTGCTGGTCTCACCAGCTTGGGCCCTGCGTACAACACCAGCCTGCCAGGAAAGATGTTCCCACTGCTGCCACAGTGACGTGACTACCACAGAGGAACCAACTGCTTTCTGAATGGAGCTGAGGCCAGCTCCACAGAAGGGAATTCATGCCTGATACTGGAAACTGGTCAAAAACAGATTTTCAAACTGTCTTCTGAATGTGTTATTATACATGTGTTATTGCTTTTTTTCACTTTTGCTCAAGGAGCTTCTTTTTACAGTGTTTATGAAGAGACGGATAACTTCCCAAAGTACTGAGAATACCTGACTGTTCAGTCCATAACCCAGAGGAGACATTGATATGAACCTTCTTTACCACCCCCCCTTTCCCCCCGCACCAAAGCTCAGGGGAACAATCAGAAGAAGTTGAAGAGTTGGAGGGGTGCTGTGAAATTCACTCCTCAGGAGATAACACTGCAGTTGCATTCATGAACTTACAGCAGCTGTGTTGATTTGCATGAAGACTGCAGAAAACAAACCAGCTTAGATAGAGGAAGGGACTCTGAGGCTCCTCACTGGCTGAGGACTACGGACAGCTGAGAGTGTCTGGAGAGAGCAGTGATTTTTCTTTGGGTTGTGAGCTAGTACAGTACCCATGCTCAGTGATACCCAACCTTACCACGTGGGCAGCAATAACTGGGCACAGTGGGATACTTTTGGAAGCACACATAGGAGGAGGAGTGCACGTTGGGGAGGAGGAAGCAAAGGGAAGTTGGAGGGAGAAATGGATGACGTCTATGATCATATAACAATAATTGTGAATTCTCAAAGAATAAATACCTCTAATAAAGGATTCAAAACTTGCAAATACTTTTATCAGCCACTGGTGTCAGCAAATATGGTTCTAACTGATATTTACCTAGTGTTCCAGCAGCATTGATTCACTGGGTGTCAATGAGCTGATTGTGGAGTCCAATTTAATGAGTTTCAGTTTATTATTTGTCTTGGTTTTATTAGTGCTTTTTTTCTGTTTATTTGGAACAGGGTACTTAGGATGGATTACCTTGGATTCCTGATCTCAGGATTGATGATCTTGAACTCCTGATCCCAGAATGGATGACCTTGAATTCCTGATCTCCTTGTCTTATCCTCAAGAGTGCTGATGTATATAGGCAGTATGCCACCGTATCTGGTGCTCTCATTCTTTCCTATTCTTTCTGGTGGTTTATGTTTTTTATTTTTGTTTAAAATATTTTATTGCGGGTGTGGTGGTGCACGCTCTTTAATCCCAGAGCACTTGGGAGGCAGAGGCAGGTGAATCTTTGTTTTTGAGTTCAAGGTCATTGGTCACATAATAGCCAGTTCCAGGACAGCTGGGGCTCCAGTTGAACCCTGTCTCAAAAACACCAAAAAAAATATTTTTAATGAATTTTCATCAACTTTAGCCCCTAGCTTGCATGCTGGATTTCATGCATTCTGTCACATATGTTAGTCCTATCCTGTCAAACATTTGTTGCTCAGATATCCTTTGCAAAGTTTTCAACTTTAAACTGACGTCTTATATTGTTACAGTACATATGGTTCTTCTGTGAGACAGATCTGCTATAAAGTCTAGATAATATAACAGTTAGCAATGATGTTTAGTCTTAAAAATAGTTTTGTAGGGGAATTGGCTGTACAGAGCAACAAGGCGCCTGTGGAGTAGGGAAATGCTCTCTGTCTGGTTATGTGGGCAGCCATGGTTCTCGGGCACATTAAAAAGGTGGGACATTTAAGTACATGTTTTGTTGTAGAAAAATCATTCTCAGTTAAAAAAATATGAATCAAAACCAAATAAAACATTCAAGGAGAGAAAATTCACTGACTTCCAGTTTCCATAGCGTGGTAAGAAGATTTTTGTACTTTTTATACTATGTGATAAAAAATAGTTTCCTTGAGGGAATAAATAGTAAATTACCAGAAGTCTGAAGTGTTTGACATTGGCACACATAAATATAAACATTGGTGCCTAAAATTTTTATCAAATTATTTTATTATTTTGTATATATTATTTAGGAGAAAGGGAGGGTATAGGATAGTAAAATAATGTAGGCATTCATTATTCTCAGACACGTGAAACTAGACATGTAAGTACATTCTACTGAAGAAAGTAAATCATACCCAGGTTAAAGTTGAATCAAGCTGAGAGATGGGCCTAGTGGTTAAGAAGACGCCGAACACGCTCTTACATAGGAACCCCCAGGTTCAAATCCCCCGTAGCACCCACACAGAGGGTGGCTGGAACCGTCTGAAACCAAACGCCAATTCCAGGAGAACTCCAGTGTCAGAGGAATCCGACACCACCCTCTTCTGCCCTCCGCGCATTGCACGACACGGGTGCACCAACCTGCATGCAGACAGTAAACTGAGACACATACAGAAATAAAATTTTTAAAAAAATGTGGGGGTGTGGTGGCACATTCCTTTAAGCCTAGCCTTGGGAGGAAGAGGCAAGGCCGGATCTTTTGGGTGAGTTCAAGGCCAGCCTGGTCTGACAAGTTGAGTTCCCAGGACAGCCAGAGCTACAGGGAGACCCTGTCTCAAAAAGACCAAAAAAAGAGAAAAAAAAAAAAAAAAAAATACAACTAGTCAAAAAAAAAAGTGGATCAAAACCAAATAAGGCATGCAGAGAGAAAAAACGCTAATATAATTCTGGCTCCTGGAGTGTAGAGAAATTTTATACAGGCATAATCTTGTAAATTGTTACAGAAGCAGTTTTCAATTCAGGGATCATGGCAAATACTTACCTACAATCAGAAAGAACTGTGTAATATATTGTGACACATCAAAATAGTCAAAGGCAATCGAGTCACTAAAATTTATTAAACTGAGATTATTACAGTATTGTAGCTCATATTCTATAGGAGAAAGGGAGCGTATATGATAGTAAAATGATGACAGGATTTGCGGTTTACTTTGAATGTTGGCTCAGCTTGGAGAACATTGATGCTGACATTTTCGGTGTCAAAGCATGACTGGCCTAAGGACAATCCAGGTCACCGCTCTATAATGCTGTTCTCTAGTCTGTATCTGTGAGGTCATTTCTGGAAAAGATTAACACTGAATCTAGGCCAAGAAAAGAAAAATCCAGTATGTTTGTGTCATCTAGTTTGTGGAAAGCCAGGATAGAACACAAGAAAGAAGGAAGAAGTTCTGCTGGAGCTGGGACACCCCTTCTACTGTCTTTGGACGTTCTCTCTAATGATTCCTGAGGATCTTTGCATGACGGGCACCTAATCAACTTCTGTGGATGTAAGCAGGACCTGCACAAATGACTGCTGATACTTCTCATTTCCAGAAACACCATATGATCCAATAGCACACACACCACACAACACACAACACAACGAATACAACATTAGATAATATTATATATCGATGTATATTTATAATATATACAGAATATATTTGACTTATCTATACTGTGTTTATGGATGAGTTTTGAATGAATATGCAATATATATTTCTACTGGCTGTGTTCCTCTGGAAAGACCTTAATTACTATACAGGAAACTTCTAAAGATAGAAGAAAGGTAATTCATATGTACCATATTCTCAGACCTAGCCTCTAGCCGGTACATAGATGTTTCTTAGTAGTGTGTCCTTCGATCGGATAATACATGAAAAAATAGCCTCTGACAGTGTACAATATATGATATATATTATATATATATATATATATATAATTATAATATATCAATTCAACTTTACCAATGGTAAATTTTTCAAATTGAGCTCTTACATATAATATTTCTACATCTATATTACATAAATATGTAAATTCATAGATTCTTGTATATAAGCATATACATATTCTATTAATACACTCTATTTCTTGATATCTATAAACATGATCTATTGAAATACATGGACTATATATCTACATACACAAAAATGTAAATGCTAAGTCTAATAACATTTTTAAAATCCAATTAATGAATTTGTCAAAAAAGAATAAGAAAAGTTGCCTTTTTTTGTCTTTTTGAGACAGGGTATCCTTTTAGTCCCAGCTGGCCTGGAGCTCACTTTGTAGACTAGGCAGGCCTTGAACTCACAGAGATCCACCTGCTTCTGCCTCCCAAGTACTAGGATCAAAGGTGTGTGCCAGCACGCCCAGCAAAAGTTGCCTTTTTTATAAGAGATGGAGAATATTAAAACATGCTTATCTAAAATCATAGCTATAAGGAATGTGCTTTATGAAAGTCCTGAAAATAAGCAAAGTAGATACAAGCTGGAAAAGACATACATAATATCACAACACCAAGAACCTTATAACTGCTTCAGAATTCAGGGCAGATTGAGGAAGACAGTGTGAAAGGAATGTAAGAGCAAGAGGAGGAGAAGGGGGCTGTGACGTGCTGTCTTCCGAACATGACAGGACCACCACACACAACAGCTGAGGTTCCCTGAACAAGATCTGCACAAGAGAGCAACTGTCGTCATCCATTATGGATGAGAGAAGAGCTCATGAAGCCTCAGCCCACTCTGAGGATCTACTGGCAGTTAATGGTTGCTGAGTAAGGGGCTCGTTTTCTTCAATGGTCTTAGCTACTAATAACTCGCCATGCTTCAGTAAATAAAATCCACCCAAGTTCATGAAAGCAACCATATATAAACTTAGTGGATCACAAAACCACAATAACAATGACAGAATCAAAAGAGCCATAAAAGCCAGGCACAGTGGCACAGGCCTTTAATCCCAGCACTCTGGAGTCAGAGGCAGGCAGATCTCTGTGAGTTCAAGGCCAGCCTGGTCTACATAGCAAGCTTCAGGCCAGTTGGGACTAAAGGGAGACCCTGTCTCAAAAAAAGAAAAAACAAAAGAGTCATAAAAATGCAGCCTGATTTTGCTGGGAAGAAGAAAGGATTCACCAGGAATAGAAGAGGGAAGAGAAGATAATGGGAGAAATGAAAATGACCAAAATACATTGTGTATGTATAGAAAATTGTTAAAGAGGGAAAACAAATTTAAAAATCATATCACAGTAGGAAACATAGTCTAGGCAAGTGAGTGGGAGGAAAGAAGTTAGGATCCCGGCCTAAACAGAATCAAGTCCAATTCAAAACTCTTTACAAAGGTAAGGCCCAGGTACACCTAAGGTTAAGAATCTTGAAAGGGATGCAGACAGTCCTATAGGTGAGCAGCATCAGGAAGTCATTCCCATCTGCACCACTCAGGCTTTGCGGAGAGAGACAGTTGGGAATGAGAAGTCTGTGAAGAGACTGTGTAGAGTGGGCTGGATGGGGTTGGGGAACCAGCGAAGGATGCTTGGGCCTGTAGGCACTGTCTAGCAGCAGTAGGAAGTCATGACAGCCCTTCCTCTGGGAAAGTCAGTGTCCAGGGAACTGGTCCTGAGAAAAACGGGGCTTCCTCACAAATATCATTAGAGGCATGCAGCCAGCACAGAATCATATTTACTGCCCCATGAGCAGCAGGGCCCAAGGAAGGATACCCAAAAAGAAGGAGTTCTATCCTATACCAAGCCAGTAGGATGATACAATTCAAAGTGGGCCTGGTTATACATTTAATAGGGTTGGGCTGCTACAGTATGGAGCAGGATGAACAGGGAGGTAGCAATGGCTTGGTAGAAAAGAAAAACAGAAAAACCTAGCAAAGGAATTCATGGGTGAGAGACAAACCCAGGATAGCTTGTTCCATGGTTAACTGCTGTGAAGTCATGAGGGCAATAGTAAGAACACAACACAATTTCTGTTCTTCATTAGAGTTTAGTGTTCAATCCAGGTTGACAAACGTTTGTCTGAGAGATCTGACTCTTTTTATGCAGTGCAGTTAGGATTAGATTTTAAAGTACAAAAATGTTTGCTTTCTATGCAAGTTTTATCTTTCCCACTCTTTGTATACACAGACATGAGTCTTTTCTTTTCTTTCTTTTTAAAAACAATTTATTTTATTTGTAATTAGTGCATGTGTCTTCCTTTTTGTGTGTGTTCGCATGTGAAGGAAGGTGACTGTGGAGCCAGAAGAGGATGTGGAGCTGCAGATGCACCACTGTGAACCACCTGACCTGGGCTGGGATTCGAGATCATTGATATGCATTCTTCAGCTCTGAGCCTTCTCCCCAACTCTGTGGGTCTTTATTGAGAGATGTTTTAGTCACTTTTCTGTTGCTATGATAAAGCACCATGACCAAGGAACTTATAAAAGGAAGAGTTTATTTGAGCTTACTATTGACAGTTCCAGGGAATTAGAGTCCATTGTGGCGGGAGGCATGGTGGCTGGATCTGGAGCAGCATGCCGAGGGTCACATCTTGCAAAGAGCACAGGAAGCAGAGAGAGAGCAACTGTAGATGATCACGAGGCTTGTTAAACTCACTAAGCCTGCCCCCAATAACGTATTTCCTCTAGCACGACCACACCTTTTAAGACCTCCAAAAACAGTGCCACCAACTGGAGACAAATGTCTGAACACTTACAGCCTATGGGGGACACTCTTTCAAACCACCACAAGAGATATTGATAGACTTTGTTTTGAGATCTTTCTTCTATCACAGAGAAATAAGTAAGAATTCTAAAGCATTTTGGGTCTTGTCTTGAGAATCATCCAACAGCTGTGTTTCCCGGGCAGCTTTGGGAATGAGGGTCGTTGGGGATTAGGTTGAACTCTCTGTAACAGGACCAGTAGACTATTTATAACCCTCATTTGGGTCATAAATGTTTGTGTGAAGAACAGAAGATTTCTGGAGATTTTAAACAGCTAAGTTTTAGTCCATCTTGTCAGAGATGAATCCCCTGTCAGGGCTTTCCTGGAACTGTTTGCTGTGAGAGGCCCTCCACTCAGAGGAACAGAGGAGCCTTTCAGATGTGCACTAGCTCTGGAGCTCACAGCCTGGGCTGTCTCTAGCACTGACATCTATCCTACGTCAGAATAAGTCACAAATTTCTAGACTAGGAATTTCACCTGATATTTGTGGCTATTCTCCTGAAATCTGAGTAAACACTGCTCATCTGATTCTCCCTCACAGGTGCTCCCCTCAGTCCTCCTGTGACCCTGGGTTTGTGTCCTGCTCCCCCTGCAGTTTCCCTCACAGGTGCTCCCCTCAGTCCTCCTGTGACCCTGGTTTGTGTTCAGCTCTCCCTGCAGTTTCCCTCACAGGTGCTCCCCTCAGTCCTCCTGCATTAACAAGAGCACAAGAACTGAGCTGGTGTCTGGAAGCATGTTCATGGAAGAAAATGATACTTGATTCTTACAGTACGCCAACACTGACAGAGCTAGGCTCCAGCAGGATCTTAAACCCTCCTCACTCATTATAAACAAGAAACTCCACAGCTGCAGTCTGGCATGTTAATCACCACGTGAGTGCACAGCACACTCTGGTGGTTCGTCTTCAAACTGCACCAGGGAATGACGCTGGACTGTGAATACCATAAAGCCTTATCCAGAGGAGATAGGTCCTAAAACTTCCCTGAATTCCTGAAGTCTAGAAATGTTACTGAACTCTCCACACACTATAGCATTCAGTGTGTGGGGAGGAAGGAAAAGAATATTCTTTTTACCACACACAGCTGTGGTAAAGTTTACTTCTTGGCATTATTAATTAACTGACAGCATTTTGCCATCAATTTGGGTGTGTTTTGTTGACAGTCACAAATTTGGTAGTGCTGGCATACAGTGAAGTCTCCATGTCTGCTTCATAACACCATACAGGGTACAGAAGACAACACGTGTGAGCACAAGGCAAAGGGAGGGAGAAAGAAGAGGGAAGGGGGAGGGAGAAAGAGGGAGGGAGAGAGGGAGAGAGAGAGAGAGAGAGAGAGAGAGAGAGAGAGAGAGAG
>VZQC01012403.1:1451544-1469660 GCA_009823505.1 Rhizomys pruinosus
ATTCAGGTTGGTGGTCCGCAAAGGGAGCCTTTTTCCAAACCAACTGGTCACCCACAACACCAGAACAACATGCAGGCACAGCCTGTATGCACACAAAAAATTTAAAAATGGCGGCCGTGAATTCCACAATGATGTTAATTGGAATTCAATTTTTTTTATTTTTAAATTTTTATACCTTTTATTTTTTTATTCCCAAATACCCAAAAACTTATTAACACTTTAATACAATGAAAACCTGGTTGCATCTTTGCTTTAGATGTTGAAAGGGCGTAACCAGTTGCATCTTTGTTTTAGATGTTGAAAGGGCGTAACCAGTAGGTGGCAGTGTAGATCCATTATTTTAAATTTTTTATAGATAACCCATAACCTTTGTTGAAATTGAATTATGTTTTGGCTGTTTAATATAAATTTGCGTCTTGAGAAGGAAGGGCCACGTTCCAACTCAGAGGCAATGTTTTTACTGGTATCATAGCTGTTAACATTATAATATACTTAGAACACAAGTCCATAAATCCATACACACGTGCTCACACACATACATACATACATACATATATACAGGTTTGTTGTGTTGGCCTGTAAGGGAAAAAATTCATATTGTTTGATGTCCAATGGAAAAACATGAAATTTTTATAATTTGTTATAGGGCTATTTTTACATAATTAGAATAAATGTCCTAGTAGTGCATGAAACAGCTGAGATCCATATGCCACCTCTTAGGCCCGTTTGCAACCACTTGCCTTCAATTAACTATGCCTAAATTCTCCCTATGCTATTTACAAATCTAAAGATTGAGGATTTCCAAAAGTAAACAGGCCTGATCCATCATGTCTTATTATTAAGGATTTTGGAATAATAATAATAATTATCTACAATCACAACAATAATCACAATACTTATAACCATCATTAATTATTATTAATTATTAATAATTATTATTAACAATTATTAGTCACAATTATTCATAATTAATAATTGTCAATAATGATAGTTAACAATTTACCATTAGACTGAATTTTTATCAATTATTATTAATAATTATATTCAACACAATAACTATAACCATTAATAATAATTACTAATAATTAACAACAATCTACTATTAAACTGAATAATATGTATACTATAAACTCAATTAAAAATTGTTAACAATAAGGAGTATAACAAACATTTTTTATGAATTGAATCTATTTTTGTTTAGAGTTAGCTAAATAGATTTAAACCTGTAGGATTATAATGAATTAAAAGCGGGAACTCACATTCACTCACACATACACGCAGCTTTTAGATGGGCTTAAAGAAACATAAAACAGTTTTATTCAAAAATTTCTCATTTAAATTGAACCAAATATCAATTTATGTTGTTAAAGAGATTTTTACCAATGGTCCTTGAAAAAGACAATTTATTGGAGCAAGTTTGTTGTTAGAACTTCAAGGCCTGTAAGTTTTCCTAGAAATCCATCTATCTTGTTTCCAAAGTGCTGAAATCAAAAGGATGTTACCTAAAATCAAAATTTAGTGGGCATGATTTAGATACCATGTGCTCAGTGGGGCAGCTGGTATGCATGCACAGCAGGCAGGCTTAGGGCGCCAGGCCAGAGCTCAGACCACTTGTGATCTAGAATTCTGTGAGAAGAGATTTTTAAGGTGAAACACATTTAAAAGGAGCAAGATAAAATTAAATGAATCATATCTAGGGTATCCGGGGTTAAGTTAAAATATTACACTTTAAGTTAAGCATGTTGAAATGGATTTGAATTACTGTTCGCTAAAGTAAATCCCAACTTTGGATCTACAAATAGCCGGCAGGTTTTAGGTAAGAAGCTAGATTTAGAGAAAACCCATAAGAAGACAAGAGAGCAACACCAAAAACAGATTTTGTATATAAAACTTAAGAGAAAAGTGGCCAAGGCTTGAAATTTGGAAGAGGATGCTCTTGGGGGTGGGTGGTTCTGTAAAAGGCCTTAATTTACAACAGAAAGAAGAGTGCTCAGGTCTAAGAAAGCTACCGGGAGAAAATCTACATATGAACAAGATTGGAACTGAACTTGAGGAGTCTGCAGTAGGAGTCTTTCTTTGGGGGGATGGGATTTAAAACCAGAAAGTTTTTCAAACCTGTAGAATTATGAAAAGTTGTTTTAAGGCCAAACATAACAGCTAAGGCTTAATATTAAATTCAGCCTATGGCTTTTATAGCCTGCAGGAGTGACCATGCCAGGAGGCACATGCCTGGAAGGCACTGGGTGCTCCCTCTGAACCAAATCAGAGGCAGGCTCTCCACATGTACAAAGCCACATGCCCTCAGACCACTGTCCCATTCACCTAAACCAGCAGGAAAGACGGCTCCACCACAACAGGTAGATATCAGGAGAGAGAGAAGAAAGAGAAGGGCAAGATTTAGGGGTATGCATACCTAAGTTGTTAATGTTTCCTTCTTTCCCACGTTTGGACGCCATTTGTGGGGTCGCCGCCAGGATTTGTGGCAGGGCCCACTTAATCCCAGGACTACCCATGTGGAAAGCCCACGCAGGAAAGCATACCACGTGTAGGCAGGTTGAGATTCGAATGTAGAGAGAGAGTTTATTCCAACATGTCCGCTTAAATATCCATCATGACTCAATTTGTCACTACACCCCACCCCATGGGTGTGGCCAGGGATGTATCATTGGCTTAGAATCCAGCCCATCTAACTAAGCTTTCCCACAACATGCATGCACATAAAATAATAAATAATAAACAAAATATTATTAAACAGATTCAAATAAATTTAGACATTATAACATTCCCAGAAACTTGGGGGAGTATCTCAAATCTGTTCTTACATAAATGTTGCTGGTATGATTGTGGAAATAGTTGTATTTACTCTGCCTCATGGAGTAACAATAGTGGTTTTGAGACAATCAATAGAAGGCAATTACACTGAAGTGGATTAAATAAAGCATTCTACATGATGATCCCATATAAATACAAAAAAGAGTCTGGAAATTTAAACACATATGGGTAAAATCCTCCCTTTTCTCTAAAGAAAACTTAATAATTTTCAGTCTCACATGATTTATAGGTTTTGTTAACTGTATTCTTTCAACTGATTTTATATTTGCTGTGAACATGCTAAATAATCTACTATATCTGTATCTAATATTTAAAAATAGAAATCCATGCTTCTAATGCATGATGTTTCTGACGCTGCACAGGAACGGAATGAAAGTTTCCTTTGCAGACCCCACCTGTACTGCCGCAGCTGTGTTTCTCCCTGTGTCTGTGCTGGGGCCTTTCCCCAGGGCCCTCTATTTGGGGTGAGGTTTTTGTAGGGCTCCTGTAGACACCTCTCTCACTGTGACATCACTCAGAGCACAGAAGTACACTGCCGAGTCCTCAACCTGTGTGGCTGTGATGGTGAGATTGATGGAACTGGCTGACTTCTGGAAGTTCAGAGAATAGCGACCAGCTGTTGCATTGTCCTTATTGTAAGAGTCCTGACGAACCAGGAACACCATTTCCCCACCTGATGCTTGTTTGTACCAGAATAAGCTATAGTTAGGATCACGGGTTTCATACACACAGTCCAAGGTTGCAGCCTCCTTCTCCATAACAGGAAATTCAGAGTGAGCTTGAGTTACCTTCTGTGACATGCTGGAGCCTGTGGGAGAGGCAGAAACAGACAGCTTTCATTTGCAACCATGGAGACAGAGGGATGAAGTCATTTATGACCCAGGCCTCTGATTATCCATCCAATCTGAGCCTCATCAGAAAACAATGGTCTGTTTTCTCCCATGGCTTTAAGGGCTAAAAATAACCTGACCCTGTGCTGGGAACATGCTTACCAAAGCACGTGGTGGCAATGGCTGCCCCCAGCAACCTGATGATCAGCATCCTGGTAGCTCTTCCTCTGAATAATCTTTCCTACATTCAGTCTTGCTAAAGAGGAACAAGTAAAGTTAGTTGGTTGTGTGATGCCTCCGCCCCAACAGGAAATGCAGTTAGCAGCTAGCAGAAATGTCACAGTTTCAGTGTGCTGTCCTGTGCTCACTGTACAGACTGCTCTAAGTAGCTGGTGAGTCTCATTAAGGTTTTCTGGATGGGAAATCATCAGTGGTAAAGTCAAATTATGTTTGGTTCATTATCCTCTGGTGGAACATAAAGAACTTATAATTTATTGTGAACTATAGTACACACAGGATGGCATAGTTCTGCACATATGGTCTGTATACACCCCGTTTTCTGTGCGCAAGAGCAAGAGGAACACTAACCACGCAACTCCAACAACTTAACAGACAGGAAGAAATTTTGGTCTCTGTTTTGTTCTTAACTTGCCACTCTTGGACTCCAGAAGACCCTTCATGAGCATATTGGTGGTTACTGAGTGGTTTCTTATCATGCCTTCTTAGTCACAAGGCAGCTAAGAACCATCTTTAACTCTGGTTCCAGGGGAATCCAACACCCTCCTCTGACCTCTGCAGCATTGCACGACATGGGACATGGTTGCACCTATCTACATGCAGACAGTACACTCATACACATAAAAAAGTTTAATATCTGTTATGGAAAAATCAGACTAAATAGACATATGAATAAGACTCAACTAGAGGTGGAAAGTAGACTAGGGACTAAGGAATTTGACAATCTGATCATTTCAAGGCAAACAAAACACCAAGGAGTTTCCTACACTTAAGGTGATTTCTATAAGGTTTAGATGCAGATTTACCATGAAAAGATCTAGACCTCTATTCCATAAGCCCTTTTTATCCAGAGCCCAGAGACCTATGTTTGTAATTTTTTCTTCCTTTATCTTGAATAAATCAGTCCAGAATCAGCCCTGTGAAACCTGTCTGTGCAGGAGCAAAACCCAAACACATGGAAGAGGAAGAAAAGCCAACAAGTCCCCAGAATTCCAGGTCAGGAAAGCTTCTCCTGGTGCAATGCCTCTCTAGAGTTGTATCAGGAGCCCATACTATTGTCCGTGCTCTTGTGAGGTGGAGAAACATGGCTGTTTCATTTACAGTGGGTAGCAGGGAACTGCTGTACAGGTGCCTCCTCCTCTCTCTCTTTGTTAACTGCTGGATTTGCCACACCACAGGAGAATTATTGCATAAATTTGCAGGTGTGAGACAGAGAGGGATCTCTGTGAAAACAAGCCTAGCCTGGTTTACATAGTAAGTTACAGGCCAGCTGGGACTACAGGGAAACCCTGTCTCAAAAAAAAAAAATTAAAGAAAGAAAAAAAAAAAAGAAGAACAAAAAAAGGATAGAGATATTTCATAGACATCTCCAGAATGCTGAACTTCTTTTACCACAGACCCTCAAGTCTGAACTGGCTCATTCTTTAGCATTAAAGTAAAGACCTGTGGGCTGAGGAGAAGTGAGGAGTCCCTTCCCTGTGTGAGCAGTGTTGATCACAGTGCATCCTGCACCCTCTGAAGCCCAGTGCCTAGACAGGAGTAGACAGGAGAATTCTCTCCCTTTAGGACACTGTTGAGCTCACTAAGGCAATAGAATTTCTAGAGCAAACCCAGGGCAAGGGTTTTCAACTGAGGGAATAGCAAATCAAGACCCCATTCATGTGGAGTTTCTGCTGGTAAATCTCTGAGACACAATCCTGGTTACAAGCACATAAACAGGATAAGACCTGTGAGGGAAACCACCTCTCCTGGAGCACTGGACCCTGCACCACTAAGATCTGTTACAATCACCATCAGATGACCTTGAAACCATTTCTACCCAGGTTAGAGGGACATAATTTCCACAACTCCAGGTGATATTTTCTGTAATTGCAAACACTCCTTCCCTGGATGTGACAGTAGCTGTTTGGCTCACCTGGTGAGTCAGCTGGGAGGCTCTTCTCAGAGCCTCCCCCTCCCCTGTTGGTGCAACATTAAGCATGAGAGACTTCTCTCAAGTGTCTTGTCCTCTTCCTTTTCATAGTGTGGGCTAAAGAAACAACAGGAAGATGCCTAGAGTGGTGGTGCACGCCTTTAATCCTAGCACTCTGGAAGCCAAGGCAGGTGGATCTTTGTGAGTTCAGGCCAGCCTGATCTACAGAGCAAGTTTCAGGACAGCTGGAGCTGCAGGGAGACCCTGTCTGGAAAAAGACCAAAAAAAAAAAAAAAAAAAAAAAAAGATGCAATCAGGTAGAATGAAGCTGCAGAGGCAACAGAGCGGCCCGCGATGGCTCAGGCAGTGGAGCCTCAGCTGCAGCAGCAGCATCAGGGGGAAGGAAGGTAGCACTGCTGAAGGACGTCTGCTCAGCAGGTGAGAAGGAGATGGCTGAATAGTTGAGGAGAGTGGCCCGGGCAGGAACAAGGTGGAAGAAGGCAGGAGAGAGGATGGACCGCCTGTGCTGGCGATGGAGAGAAGGCTGTGGAGAGCAGAGAAGAGCATCTCCAACCCTGCTTGCTGGAGTTCCAGACACCCGACAAGCCTCGGGGACAAGTGTCTCAGATACCCCAGTCCCAGGATCCAAACACTGGCTTCTGTCAGTGGCAGAGGAATACCAATACCTAGGCCCGCCCTAAAGCTGCTATGTGGGTGCTGCCCAGACTAGGAAATCCTAGCTGCCCAAGTCTAAAAAACCCCCCCCCCCCCATACCAGGTCTTTAACACTTGGAAGCATTGCAGACCCTGGTACCTGAGTCCTGCTCTGACACTAGAGAGTGCCACCTGTGGCTGCTCCCTGCTTCTGCTCCCTATGTTCAAAACCCTCAAATTTATCAGAGACCAGCATTGAAAGAGCTTCTCCTTGCTTACTCATTAGGAAATGGAAACGGAATTAAACTCAGTTGAATGGAAAGTCTGAAGAGTACACAGGGACCCCTGCCAGCTGGCTGTTGGGCTGTTGACCAAGGGTAACAGTATCCCATATTCAAGGCCACATCTTAATCCATGAATTATTTTCCCTGTGCATACTTATAAACACGTTTTGAAACTGGACACCTACCTACCCCGACACACACACACACACAGATACATATAGATTATATATATAATATATATATATATATAAACGGAATATGTTAAGAAGAAAATAGACCACCAGTGCTTAGTAGACATTTATATGCAAGAAAACAGGCCTGTCTGGCTAACATTTCTAGGATCCTCTTTCTATTATCTGTGTCCTGTTTCTGCTCAGGAATGTAATCCAAGAACTCCAGACATCCTAGGCTATGGAGCATCATAACTGGAAGGTCTGGGGAAAACTTTGAGCTCAGTGTACTGAAAAGTACCAGTCCTAGGTCTGGGTACAGTCAGGCCTAACTTCACCCCTCTGGATTTGCACTCGGAATTTCTGGAGCTATCCCCATAAAAGTACATGGCTGATTCTAATGTCTATGAGGAAAAATAAGTGGAAGAAGTTGTTCATTTTAGCATGAAACCTCTGAAACTCATCCCCTCATTTTCTGATGAAATTATTGGGAGAACCTCAAGTTCCTTGTTTTGCTATAGGAACAAAGGAAGGAAGGAAGGAAGGAAGGAAGGAAGGAAGGAAGGAAGGAAGGAAGGAAGGAAGGAAGGAAGGAAGGAAAGGAGGGAAGGAGGGAGGGAGGGAGGGAGGGAAGAAGGACCAAAGGAGGGAAGGAAGGAATTAATTCTTCCAAACATTTAAAGATCTACAACCAATATTATTTAAAGTGTTCAAAATGACAGAAACAGAGGGAAAACTACCAAATTCCTTCTATGAAAGCACCATCACTCTAAAACCAAAACCAGTAAAGATACAGCCAAAAAGAAAACTATAAAGCCATATACTGAATGAACATAGATGCAAAAATTCTCAAAAAAATTGTTGCAAACCACATATAGGCCATCAAAAATATCAGGCCACATGATCAAGTCAGCTTTACTCCAGAGAAGCAAGGATGATTCAATATAGATAAGTGAATAAATGTTATGAATCATATAAATGGACTCAAGGACAAAAATCACATTGTCATTCTATAGATGCTATATTATCCATTCTGTAGATGGTACATTATCCCTTCTGTAGATGGCATATTATTCCTTCTGTAGATGATATATCATCCCTTCTGTGGATGGTATATTATCCCTTTTGTAGATGGTATGTTATCCCTTTTGTAGATGGTATATTAGCCCTTCTGTAGATGGTATATTATCCCTTCTGTAGATGGCGTATTATCTCTTCTATAGATGGTGAATTTCCCTTCTGAAGATGGTCTATTGTCCCTTCTAAAGATGGTACATTATCCCTTCTGTAGATGGTGTATTGTCCCTTCTGTAGATGGTATATTATCCCTTCTGTAGATGGTGTATTGTTCCTTCTGTAGATGGTATATTATCCCTTCTGTAGATGGTATATTGTCCCTTCTGTAGATGGTATATTATCCCTTCTGTAGATGGTGTATTGTCCCTTCTTTAGATGGTATATTATCTCTTCTGTAGATGGTATATTATCCCTTCTGTAGATGGTGTATTGTCTCTTCTTTAGATGGTATATTATCTCTTCTGTAGATGGTATATTATCCCTTCTGTAGATGGTGTATTGTCTCTTCTATAGATGGTGCATTTCCCTTCTGTAGATGGTGTATTGTCCCTTCTGTAGTTGTTATATTATCCTTTCTGTAGATAGCATATTATTCTTTCTGTAGATGATATATCATCCCTTCTGTAGATGGTATATTATCCCTTCTGTAGATGGTGTATTGTCCCTTCTTTAGATGGTATATTTTCTCTTCTGTAGATGATGTATTGTTCCTTCTGTAGATGGTATATTATCCCTTCTGTAGATCGTATATTGGCCCTTCTGTAGATGGTATATTATCTCTTCTGGACATGGTATATTATTATCCCTTCTGCAGATAGTATATTACTATTATTATTATTATTATTATTATTATTATTGCTAAGAGATACAAAAAATTTCACCAGGAAACTCTTGGGAAGGACTACCACTTTCAGTAAAGTGGCAGGTTATAAAATTAATCTACCAAAATCAGAAGCCTTCCTATAAACCAACAACAAGCGAGTAGAGAAAGAATACATGGAAACCCTCCCATTCACAATAGCTTAAAAATAACTTTAAAAAAATCTTGGAATGTACCTGACTAAGACCTTAAAATTTGTAGAATGAAAATTTTAAATCTTTAAAAAAAGACATTGAGGAAGACATCAGAAGATGGAAGGACCTCCCATGCTCATGGATTGGAAGTAATAATATTGCAAAAATGACCATCTACCAAAAGCAATCTATAGGTTCAATGTAATCCCAATCAAAATCCCCATGACTTTCTTCACAGAATTAGAAAAAAAATCCCAAAATTCATATGGAAGCATAAAAGACCCCAGATAGTCAAACCAACCCTTGAGCACAAAGATCAATCCAAGGGGGTTTATATACCAGATTTCAAACTATATTACAGAGCTATAGTCATAAAAACATAATGGTACTGGTATAAAAATGGATCCCCATATCAACTGAATATAATTGCAGACCCAAACGTGAGTGCATGCTATTTCAGCCACCTGATATTTCACAAAGGGGCCAAGAATACAAACAGGAGGAAAGACAACATCTTCAGTAAATGGTGCTGGGAAAACTGGATCACCAGCTATAGGTATAGAAGAATGAAACTAAACCCTTAACCCCACAATTAATGCTCCTTTCAACCTTGGCCAGAGAAGCTTTGTTTGCAGTAGGTTAATGCAGAGACTCACAACTGGCCAAAGTGCTGAAAAGAGTTGAGTGTCCAACCCAAAATGAGACTCTCTATCAAACCAGTTCAAAGCTGAGGAAGCATCACAGAAGAGAGGTGTAAGGATGATAAGAGCCTAAGTACGAGGAGGAATGCTGGGAAATACCATCTCTCAGACATAGCAAGGCCACTGCTCATGAGCTCAAAGCAACTGAGGATCACAGCCCAAGACCTGCACAGGATGGAGCCAGAATGTTCCATGAGGGTAGAAGGGTTTTTGAATCCCCACCTCTTCCTGAGGAACTATTGACAGCTAATGACTGCTGGGGGGAGGGGGGAGAATCATTTTCTTTAGGAGTGAAGTCACTGTTAGGTTGCTTTGCTCCAGTAAAATAATAGTAATAATAATAATAATAATAATAATAATAATCATGCAAGCAACCCTGAGTAAACTTAGTAGATCACACACAGAAAAAAAAAATGAAAAAGACATGAAAATAGGAGGGAGGTTTGTTGAAAGAGTTCAGAGGGATTGGGAGATGGAAGACAGCAGAAAATGGGGAAGATGAAAATAACTCAAATACATTATACACATGCCTGAAATTGACAGATAAATAAACAAATAAATAACAGATACTCAGAAATCACTCTGGATCTCCAATCCTCTGAGGACCCTCCAGCTCCTCTTCTGAGATCCAAACTCTCTAAGCGCCATGGTCGGTACAGGTAACTGCAGCTCCACACTTCTGACACCCTGTCATCTCCATGTTATTGCAATCATCGCCACTTTTCAAAATGTAGGAATTGTGTATGTGTGTGTGCGTGAATCTCCTGATTCAGAGAACCAGTAAATACTTACAAAAAAGGATTTTTGTTTAAGATGAATAAGAAAAAGTCTCAATATTGTCTCTTAGGTGTATAATTCTTAATATTCTATGAAATTGAATAGGGAATGTCTTCAATTCCACACATTTTCTTCAAATGGCATTTCTATTCTTTATGGATATATATACACATATATACCACATTTTCTTGTATCAATTCATCCACTGATGGGCAACTTGGCTAATTTTGAAATTAGAGTGTTATAAACATGTGACAAATATGTCTGTGCAGGTATATCTACAAACTGACCAATTCGTGCTATGGCTAATTTATGTAAATTATATTTTTTTTATTTTTGTTAACTCACCATAATAATTTCCATAGTGCATGCACTAATTTACATTCTAACTAACAGTGAATAAGGATTCACTTACATCCTCCTTAGCATTTCCTACTGCTATTTACTTGATGAGAGCCATTTGGTTTAGCTGAGACAGAATCTAAGTGTAGTTTTGATTTTCATTTCTCCAGTTCTTATGAACATCATCTCAGGTGATGTGACACATCTACACTGTATCCTCTACAACTAAGGCTCAGAGAACAAAGCAGAACAGGAAGGAGAGAATATTAACATATCTCTCAACTCTCACTAGTAAAGCTTCCTCATGCAACAGATGGTAATTAACACAGAAACCTAAAACTGGCCAAAAGGTAGAGAATAAGAGACTGCAAAGTGTGTGTCCGTGGATGGGACTCCTATATTAAGCCTCACCCACCCAAGCCTCAGAGACCATTATGGAAGAGAGGCTGGAAAGACTGTAAGAACCAGGGGTGGTGAAAGATGACAAAAAAAAAGCAGAATTTTCTGTAAGCTCAAATGAGCTTACAGAAATGGTAACAGCATGCACAAGACACATGTAAACTCAAACCAGATGAAAACCCAGCACATATGTGGGAAAATGAGACTAAATCCCCAGTGTTAACTGAGGAACTATTGGAAGCTAATCACTGTTGGGTGAGGGAGAGCTGGCCTTTAAGAGATGGAAAATAGATGAGTTGACCAATATCCAGGAGATGAACTTACACTAAAGGACCTCTGGGGACACAAATTTGACTTAATAGGCCTTAACATGTATTACAGAATGCATGAAATCTGACAGACCTGCTGTGGAGGTAATGCAGATATTGGAGGGCATCTAATTGTGATTAGGAGGTCTTATACAAAATGCTCAAAAATCCAATTAAGATTGAAAAATCATAAATAGATGGAACTATAGATATAACTGTCTTGAATCTGTGTGTACCTAAATGATATACATTCATATGACAATCTTGAACCTGTGTGCACCTACATGGCATACATCCACTGTTTATAGTGTCATCAAAGAAATGCAAATTCAAACAGCAGGGTACCAATAATATACCAATTAGAATGGGCACAGTGAAGAATATGAGACCAACTCCTGGTGATGATGTGGAACAATAGGAATTCTAATGCTAGGAGATCACAAAGCGGTGTAGCCACTTCAGAAGGTAGTTGGACAGTTTCATTCAACCTTTTCTCATAGGATCAGGCAGTTGTGCTCCTTGGAACTCACTCAAAGTAACTGACCACATGGGTGGCCACAAAAACCTGCACAGTAATACAGAAGATTTATCCATAACTGAAAAAATTAAGAAGCAGCCCGTAGGCTTCTCTGGAGGCGAGTTGATAAATGAATGTGTAATCTCCAGAAAGACCAATATTATTTAATGCTAAAAGGAAGGAGCCATGAGGGGCTGGAGAGATGGCTCAGCAGTTAAGAGCACTGGCTGCTCTTGCAGAGGACCTGCTTGATTCCCAGCACCTACATGGGGGCTAACAACCATCTGTAACTCAAATGTCAGGGGATCTGATGCCCTCTTCTGACCTCCTTGGCCACTGCATGCCACAGGAGCACCTATATCCATGCAGACAATACACTCATACAAATAAAAAATAAAACAAATATATAAATTGGTTTTTATTAAAGACATGGAAAAATTCTTTTGTGCAAATCATGGTTGTTCATTTGGACATGAGTGTTGCTGTAGTTTCAACTCTTTTTTTCCTTTTGTTTTAAACACCAGGCTGTGTCTGCCATCTGATTTACTAATAAACAGACCCTTTCTCTGCATAATGAGCGTCTGTCCCATTCAGATCTTTACATTGTTGTGCACATAAAATTCTGTTCAGTGAGTGGGGAAAACTTTCTGTCATTCCCCTCATTTTCATTAAGAATTCTTAAGGTCTTTTAAATGGAGAAGGAATACAGCTCTCTTATCACCTTTTCTACCTTATTGTCAGATTCATATACAGAATCAGCTTCTTCATCACAGTGGATGATCTGAAAATAAATAAGGTTAAGAATGTGGGTTGCTGGTTGAGCACTTGCCTTGCAAACACAGAGCTCTGGATCTCCTCCCCCAGCAATGCAAGAAAATAAATTTAAATAGCAACAGCAATGACCACAGACAGGATTTGTTTGTCTAAATGTTTGTGCAATTACATGGCCTGGCATGAGAATATTTTTATGACTTTTCACCAACCAGGGTTATAGAAAGGTGCACACCAGACTGCTGAAGCCTGAATCCTCTCAGAGGCAGGTGCTCCGCAGCCAGACAGGCTGCTGCCGTTGAAAAAGTTTATACTCAGCTCCACCGACAGCTTCTGCCACCATGTCACTCATAGCACAGTAGTACACAGCTGAGTCTGACACTTGGACTGAATCTTTCTGCAAGTGGAAGGAGGTAGTACCTTTACTGTAAGTGGCTTCAAAACCATTGTTGCTTCCCTTCTCCTCAGCTGTAACAACTTTCAGGAGGAGCAGTGGAACTTGTACAGGATACTGAATATACCAAGAAAGAGCAGGGTATGCTATGCTTGTGGTTGAATAAGTGCAGTTTATCGTCAGGAAACCTCCTTCTGAGATGCTCATTTGTCCCCCACTTTGGGTTACAGAATCACCATGGGTCTTTCCTAGATCATGGAGGAGGGAGAGAAGAGAAGGAGAAAGAGAATGAGCAGTTTATCATCTTGGGAATAAAACTCTTCCTTCTGGATGAATAAAGATTTTTTTCTGATAGCATGGAAGAAAGAATGAAATATTTTGTCATTTTACTTAACAAGTATGAAAAGTATCACCATCACTGAGCCTAGAGAAGCATTCATCTTTAGAGGATCTTGAGTCTTAACATGAAGAAATGTTGCAGTCACAGAAAAATGATGAATCTGGTCTCCCTACAAATCACAAAGGAAGTGAGCTTGCCTTAGAAAACTGCACTCCCTGGAGGGCAGGGACTGAACTGGGGATGAAGGTTTTCCTGATCTGAAAGTACAAAAAATATCCCCCTCCCTTACATTCTTTATAAGGCACATGTCAGTTTCCAGAGGGTCCTTGTAAATCTGAAAACATCTGTCATATCCTCTCAGGTTTTCATTATTGATTGAGTCCTTCGGATATCATCCCAAAGTCTTTGTAGTTCAGATTTCAATTTGACACTTTAACACAGGCCTTTATGTGTTCATGAATCTCTTGTGAGCCATTTACATGTCCTGAAGTGTTTCAGGTTAAAATGACAGGAAGAACTCAACCTGCTGGGTGATTCTGTTCTTCACTAACTCTTCCCAACCTGTAGAGCACTGATTGACATTTACAAGTTTCCAGTGCACATTTGGTAAAGAAAACAAAAATAATGAATAGCTGGTATGGGATGCAGTATCACTACTACTTGAAAGACTGTATTTCCTCTGTTCTAACATAATATAGATTTTAAGGGGTTCCATATTTTGATAAAAATTTTAATGCTGTCTAATCCAGATGGTAGTACTCCTGAATTTTAGAATCACTGAAAACTGAAAAGTATGAGTCTACACAGAGTATGCCCCATAATTTAAGTAATCAAATCCCTATAGGATCATCTGACCATCATAACCACCAGCTCACTGGCTTCAGGATAATATTACAGTCTATGTGGATTAGGGAAGGAGTGATACTGGCTCCCGTGGAAATTCCACAGGAAGGATGCTTTCCACAGCACTGAGGGCTTAGCCCACTCTGTTTTCTGACACTCACTCTCCAGAGATGTAGATAAAGTTCCTCAGTAGTCCAGAATCAACCTGTGAAGCTCACTGGTCCAGAATGAATCTTTGAGTAGTTTCTTACATACAAACTTAAGTAACAAATTCAAGCCTCAATATTGTTAAAGTTCATGTCTCTCTTCTCTATCTCTTCCACTTTACAAATCACATGTCAGAACTTGAAACAGAATGCTTCTAAACACAAGCTCTGAAAAGTCAGAAATAAAATCTATTCTTAGATATGGTGACAATATGAAAATTTGAATAATAATAGGCTGTTTCATTTTCACAGAATGAAGAACTCTAGAGATGGATGCTTGAACAACAATAGGAATGTACTTAATAATACTTAACCAGTTATATTTTATTATTAATTTTTAAATTTTTTGTTTGATAATTTCATACACGTATGCAGTGTGCTTTGGTCACAAGCCACCCCTACTCCCTCCCTTTCAGCTTCTCCCCAAACCACTTCACCTCAAATATTTTGAAGTGGTAAGTTTTACATTTGTACATTTTGTCACAACTTAATACACATACAAAACTTGTGAAAGTTCTTTCCATTCAATGTTTTTAAGGCCCGCTTTGGCTTTGCAGTCCCAAGCCTGGGACACAGTTACTATACAGGATCACTTATCAGCCAAACTCTGCTGTGCTGTTTGAAGCTGAGAAATTAGGCTTAGAGGTGGAAGAAAAAAGTCACAGAGAATGAGAATGTGGGATTGTGGAGCCTTTACTGTTGTCATGGACCTGGGGCTATGCAAACCCACAGGGCAGCCCAGAGTGCTGAGTAAGCGGCAGTGATGGGTAATAACAGAGAGAGAGCTCACACTTTGCCCCTTTACAGAAAAAGCTTCTAAGAAGCAGCAGTTGTATTGATGGATAAGACTGGTATGGAGCAGGTATATTTAGACACAACAAAGAGATCTTCCATGCTAGAGATTATAATGAGGCTGTAACAAAGAATTATTTTCAAGCATAAAGCATTTTACACAGCAGACAGTCAATGATTTTTCTTAATACAAGGTTTTTTAAATCCTGAGGAAATTATTTGTTAGGATGCTGCTGGTTGTTAAATTTTTTTTATGTGTATGAGTGTACTGTCTGCATTTAGGTTTGTGTACCCGTGTCGTGCAATGCCACGGAAGTCAGAAGAGGGTGTCGGATTCCCCTGGAACTGGAGTTAAAGACGGCTCTCAGCCGCCATGTGGGTGCTGGGGATCGAACCCGGGTCCTCTACAAGAGCAGTCGGCGCTCTTAACCGCTCTTAACCGCTAGGCCATCTCTCCAGCCCGGTTGTTAAATTTTTTACATAAAAATCTGCACTGCCATTCAAGATTGAGCACTTTATTTTTTTTTACATTTTTTTCTTTGTTTATATTTTAAGCGTTTCTACAATATAAGAGCACAGTTGTTTTCAGATCACATTGACGTTGCTCAGTTTGCCATTCAACTAGGTAATTGGCACTAGGGGGTTATATAATGTCCCACTCCTACCCCTCCCACCCCTTCTGATTCACCATATCAGTCAGTTTTCTGATGCAGTCTTTCTGTTGTTGTTCTTTTAGTATGCATCCCTCTCCATAAGAAATATTTACAACTGGGTTATTGGTGCTAGCATCCACAGATGAGGGATACTATTCATCATTTGTTTTTCTGGGACTGTGTTACTTCACTTAATATAATATTTTCTAGCTCCATCCATTTACCTACAAAGTTCATGATGTTGTCTTTCTTTTGTGTGTGTGTGTGTGTGTGTGTGTGTGTGTGTGTGTGTGTGTGCTATTTAGTCTGTTTGTGCTTTCCGGCCATCATTGTTTTAAGGGATTCTACAATATAATGACACAGTTTGTGTTGCAGATCAGATTGGATGTCCCCTCTATGTCATACAATTAGGTATTGGTGCATTTGTGCAAGAATCTATGTCCAATTTTGAACACACAAGGTTCCCATAGTCCATTGGAGAAGCTTGTATCCACAGCAGTTGATCAGTTTAGGAGTCCAGAAAATTTCCTGTAGTCTCACGAATTCACCCCAATCTCTGGCAGCCCTTACATCTCCACGCCCCCTCTTCCCAAGTTGTTCCCTGGCTTGGAAGGCACAAGTGGGTGAGAAAAAACAGTTAATTTCTTTGAAGTTGATCATTTTGGACTCCAGTCTGTTCAGGTTGTTTCTCCTTCATGGGTTGACAGCTTTTCCAGTATACCTTTTAGTCATACTAACAAAGCACAAGATTGGATGTACAGGCATTTTAAGCAGTACAATTATTATGTAAAGCTAAGCTGTGAGCATAACACAGATGCTTGGATGGTATAATCCAACAAACTGTGGTGTTCTCTAATAAGGTGACAAGTTATCCTTATGTGGGGCTTATAACATTACCTAACCACTAGAGGACATAAGTTGTGGCATCCCACTGTGAGTTATCCTCCAAGGAGAGAGCTAATAGCCAAATAGATTTGGAATATATATAGACAACTTGGCTGCCACTGTGGCACAGTATCTCCAGGCTGTTGAGGTGTAGCTGATATTGATGGAGGAATCTTGCTTGTCTCAAGAAGACCAATTTTGCTGTATTGCTTTAATGGCCTTTGGTAACACCTCTACCTTGTGCAGAGGCCAGTTGTACACTAGCAGTGATCGTCTCATAACATTTTTCATGCTACACACCAGGTCTTCAACACAGGGACCTTACTGCTTTCTCCTTGCATATATCCCACTTATAGGCAAAAGGCCTTTATATTTGGGGGGGGGGTTTTGAATCCCCTAGCCAACATCTCCTAGGCAGATATTCATGCTGATGTCAGAGCTTTCCTGTAGTAATATATGTTTGCTTTAATTAACACAACTTATAACACTTTACTATGATTTGGCTCTAGATGAGAATATCCTTCACAGTTCCTATGCCTATCAATCAATTATGTTATGCCTGTTTTTATAGGAAATTACCATGTAACAATTGGCGTAGTTTGACAGTTAGGGAGTGGTTTCATTACCATCATGTTTGTTCTTTTTATGAAGGGGAGATGTAGGAAGGTTTCTAGTATCTGGAAGGTAAACTTTCATTAGGGCCCATTAAAACAGTTAACCCCAATAGATTATTCAGAGAGAATGCTCAGTGTCTGTAGACTCAAGGCAGTCTGAGGTTCCCTTTCTTTATGTTCAGATGGGTCACCTCTCTGTGGCTTTCCCAGGTCATCCTGCATAAGCGCCATAAGTTAGTCTAGTTTTCAGGCATTTAGATGGGTGATTTTTACCTGTGGGAACATAAAATTCTTCCTCCCATGTTAATTTCAAGATCAAAAAATTGAAAATCTATCAAAGGATTGGAACACAGAGTTTTCCATTTGTATCCCAGAAAGGAACAGTACCCCACCTCCCACCTCGCTCTTTTTTTTTTTTAGGTTTAATTGGATTTCGCAATAGATCCTAAGTTGTATTACACATACCCATAAACAGGAGCCAAGGCAAAAGCTTTCATTAAATTTACCCAAACTGTTCCTCATTGACTGTATGCTACTATTTGGGAAGGAAATTTAACTTGTCCT
>VZQC01012403.1:1469872-1492511 GCA_009823505.1 Rhizomys pruinosus
TTTTTTTAAAATTTTTTTTAATTTTATTTATTTCTGTATGTGTATGAATGTACTGTCTGCATGCAAGTCTGTGCACCCTTGTCGTGCAATGCCGCGGAGGTCAGAAGAGGGTCCCGGATTCCCCTGGAACTGGAGTTCTCCTGGAATTGGAGTTTCAGACGGTTCTCGGCCGCCATGTGGGTGCTGGGGATCGAACCTGGGTCCTCTGTAAGAGCGGTCGGTGCTCTTAACCGCTAGGCCATCTCTCCAGCCCCGAGTCTTCCCCTTTCTGAACAATCTCTCCAGCATTTGATATCCTTTGTTTTCTGGATCATATCCAGGCTTATCACAGTGAGGGGAAATCTTAAAGTGGTTTTAATTTGCTTTTCCTTAATTATTAGTTAGGGTGAACACTTTTTAAGATGTTTCTTAGCCATCTTTACTTCTCATCTGTGAAGTCTCTGTTCAGCTCTTTACTCCATCTTTATTTTCAAAGCCAATTTTTATTGAAGCTTTGTGCATTTCATACAAAAATTTCCAATCAAATCTAGACCCATTCCCCCTTCCTTGCCACCCCCCACCAGAGTTCATGCATTCTGCCAAACATGTTTTTCATCTTTTTCTCCGTCTCTTATTTTTTCTCAGTCTCTTAAATTTTTCAATGCAGAAGTTTACTGTTTAGGGCAGAAGTTTGCTGTTTCAGTCAGTTCTTTGACCCAGTCTTTTTCTTGTTGTTCTTGTTTTGTAGTTGTTGATCCTTCCAATTATCATCACTCCAAAATATGCTTATATGAATGGGACACATAAATCAAGATTATGACATCATAGGTTTTAGCATCTTTAGCTTATGATTTCTTTTATTATTATTATTATTATTTCTTTATTAGGCTTAAAGATGTCATGTTTTCCTTAAGGAATTGCCAACTGTGGTAGAACAAATAAGAATTCCTTCAACAATTATGTCCTATTAGAATCTCTGTTATATTATATGTTTATGTAATTAAGTTAAAGATCCTGAGATGGGAAGAATATATCAGATTATTTGAGTCTTTCATATGTGAGCTTATGAGACAGAGGTAGAGGGTAGACTGACAGCATATGAGATGTCTGAGATGGGCTGGCAGCTAGCAGACCTACAAAAGACAGAAGCAGTTTCCTACAGCCACTGGAGAGTGATGTCTTACTGACACTTTGATTCTAGCCTAGTGAAATTGGTTGCTGATTCAAGCATCCAGCTTCAGGCCATTTTCTACATGGGAGAAAAAAATGTTAGATTGATCTTTAGGAAGAATATGGGAATTCTTGAAATTAGGCCATTATACTTGAACAGAAGTAGGAAAATGAGGGAATTGACTCTTCATATAACATCATTGCTTTAAAAACAAAAATAGAACCCTCTGTAAGAAGAAAGTTAAGATACCAATATTTATTTAGAATAAATATAAACTTGAGACAGAGATGTATACAAAGCTATCTATGAATTATTCATCCAAATTCCATCAGCCATCCAATAATGTCAGTTAAGTAGGAGGGTAGGTCAATACACTTAATGATGTTGATAATATAATAAAATGTAAAAGTGCAGGAATAAATCTATTTTAAAGCCACGTAGGTGTGTTTAGAAAATAAAACTGGAAGAAATTTAATAGACAAGCTAAATATTTTTATATATTGTTTATATTTATAGTGTTATAGGAGCATATAAATAGTAAAGTGCTTACTATGCAGAAGCAAAATCGCACATCTGTGAATTTACACAGCTGTTTTTGGCTATTTGACAGCAACACCTAAGCCTACTTACTTACCAAAAACTTAATACAGGAAATTGTATTTACTGTATTTCTTATACTGTGCACTACCCTCTGTAGACTTCTCAATAATATAAGTATATCCACTTCTTTCTATCCTTTGGCCAAATATTAACAAGAGAGTACAAAATAACCAATTTAATATTCTTACATTTTATAAATTTGGAATACAATTCTATTCTATGTGGTCTAAAGAATGAACTATGATAGCCAGGCTTTCAGTTTTGAGTGAGTAGGTTTATTCAATATGTAGCAACAAAAGCAAAAGAACAACTTTCATACAGTAGCAGACAGAAACTGAAGGTAGGAAAATATCGCCTAATAAGCAGGTTGCCACAGCTGGCAGAGACAACTGGAATAGCCTGAGAGAGAACACAAAGAAAGGCAACCGGGGCCAATCAGGGTTCAAGCAGAAGCAACTATGGAAGTTGAGGGAGCCGGCAGCTGAAGTCCTGAGTGGGCTCTGTCTCCACGGCTGAGCTTTCCTCGGTTGAGCTTCTGGGTTCTTGTTTCCACTCTAGCCATTTTATATCAAGGGATAAATGATAGTAACCTCTGTTGGAAATGGTTTGCCTTCTAGTTCTCGAGGACATGCACAATGTTTGTACTCATGCTGTTTTCCTCTTCTCTTTCCTCCATGTCACAGACTGAGCAGAAGCAGCCCAATGAACAAGAGATCTTGGAGGACATTTTGAGACAAATATTTGGATCTAAAATGAGTGAGGGGTTAACCCTACCAAAGATCATGCTTCTCAGTGAGCTTAAACATAATTTATCAATAAGATCTATATTACAAAAGTTTTATAATCAGAAAAAGGTAAAGATAATTTAGTGTGTGGTATATGTCTGTATGTTTGTGTGTGTGGACATGTGGAAGTGTGTGCATATTGGGTGTCTTTGTCATTTGCTCTTCAATTTGCTCTTGGAGACAGCATCTCCCACTGAACATGGAGCTCCCCAAAGCCACACTAGCTATCCAGCAAGCCCTGAGGAGCCTCCTGCTCTTCCAGGACTGGGATTATGGCACAAACCACCATGGCTGGCTTTGTACATGGGTCCAGGGACCCGAACTCAGGTCCTCAGGCTTATATGGCAAGAACTTTACAAACTGCACCATCTCTCCAGCCTTAAACTTTATTTTTAAGCTCAAAACACTCTTATGATAAGACTTGTGATGGGTTGGCCAATGAGTATCTAATGTAGAGAACTTAGAGCAGCAAACGGAAGGCTCAGATTTACAGGCCCAGCTTTCAAGAGGGACATCACCAAGTTCTTTAATAATCCGTTCAGTGCAGATCTACCAGAATGCTCAGGTGTCTGTGTTTTGCACACAAGGAAGAAGATGAAGCACCCGATCCTGCCCTCTGCATTTCTGCATCTGGTTCCCCATTTTCCACGATGTACAATGTGTACAAGTGTTCTGCTGGGTAGTGTAAACAGTAAAATGGATTGATACATTTTTGTTTTTTGTTTTTAACCAATTTTTGTTGACGTTTTGCGCATTTCATACAACATTTCTTAATCAAATTTAGACCCATTCGCCCTTTCTTGCCCCCCCACCTCACCAGATCTCATGTATTCTGCCAAACATGTCTTTCAACATTTTCTCAGACTTTTTTAAATTTTTCAATGCAGACATTTACTGTTTTGGGCAGAAGTTTACTGTTTCAGTCAGAATTTTCACCCAGTCATTGTTGTTGTTGTTTCTTCCAATTTGTATTCCAGCAAAATATGCATATATACACACCACACATATAGCAAGATTATGACGTCTGAGATAAACTATTGGTCGATTCCAAAACCTGTTTAAGAATTCACATTTCAACAGTAGATTTGTATGCAGGTAAAGAAAAAATATTACCTATACTACAGGGCTATGCTCATAAAAACAGCCTGGTACTGGCACAAAAACAGAGCCATTGACCAATGGAACAAAACTGAAGATCCAAACNTTTGGATCTAAAATGAGTGAGGGGTTAACCCTACCAAAGATCATGCTTCTCAGTGAGCTTAAACATAATTTATCAATAAGATCTATATTACAAAAGTTTTATAATCAGAAAAAGGTAAAGATAATTTAGTGTGTGGTATATGTCTGTATGTTTGTGTGTGTGGACATGTGGAAGTGTGTGCATATTGGGTGTCTTTGTCATTTGCTCTTCAATTTGCTCTTGGAGACAGCATCTCCCACTGAACATGGAGCTCCCCAAAGCCACACTAGCTATCCAGCAAGCCCTGAGGAGCCTCCTGCTCTTCCAGGACTGGGATTATGGCACAAACCACCATGGCTGGCTTTGTACATGAGTCCAGGGACCCAAACTCAGGTCCTCAGGCTTATATGGCAAGTACTTTACAAACTGCACCATCTCTCCAGCCTTAAATTTTATTTTTAAGCTCAAAACACTCTTATGATAAGACTTGTGATGGGTTGGCCAATGAGTATCTAATGTAGAGAACTTAGAGCAGCAAACGGAAGGCTCAGATTTACAGGCCCAGCTTTCAAGAGAGACATCACCAAGTTCTTTAATAATCCCTTCAGTGCAGATCTACCAGAATGCTCAGGTGTCTGTGTTTTGCACACAGAGAAGAAGATGAAGCACCCGATCCTGCCCTCTGCATTTCTGCATCTGGTTCCCCATTTTCCATGATGTACAATGTGTACAAGTGTTCTGCTGGGTAGTGTAAACAATAAAATGGATTGATAAATCTTCTCCTTTTTTTGTTTTTAACCAATTTTTATTGACGTTTTGCGCATTTCATACAACATTTCTTAATCAAATTTAGACCCATTCGCCCTTTCTTGCCCCCCCCACCTCACCAGATCTCATGCATTCTGCCAAACATGTCTTTCAACATTTTCTCAGACTTTTTTAAGTTTTTCAATGCAGACATTTACTGTTTTGGGCAGAAGTTTACTGTTTCAGTCAGAATTTTCACCCAGTCATTGTTGTTGTCGTTTCTTCCAATTTTTATTCCAGCAAAATATGCATATATACACACCACACATATAGCAAGATTATGATGTCTGAGATAAACTATTGGTTGATTCCAAAACCTGTTTAAGAATTCACATTTCAACAGTAGATCTGTATGCAGGTAAAGAAAAAATATTACCTATACTACAGGGCTATACTCATAAAAACAGCCTGGTACTGGCACGAAAACAGACCCGTTGACCAATGGAACAAAACTGAAGAACCAAACCTGAGCACATACAATTTCAGCCATCTCATATTTGACAAGGGGGGCCAAGAAGACACAATGGAGAAAAGACAGCAACTTCAGCAAGTGGTGTTGGCAAAACTGGATCACCACTTCTAGAAGAATGAAATTAAACCCCTACCTCTCGCCCTGTACAAAAGTCAACTCCAGTTGGATTAAAGACCTCAATGTGAAACTCCAAACCCTTGGAAGACTTGGAATGAACTTGCCACCTGACCCAGCCATACCACATACCCACGAGACTCATCTTACTGCAGAGATACATGCACAGCCATGTTTATTGCAGCTTTCTTCACAATAGGAAGGAGCTGGAACCAACTCAAGTGCCCCTCAACTGATGACTGGATAGAGAAAATGTGGTACATCTACACAATGGAGTTCTATGCAGCAGTAAAGAAAGATGACATCATGAACTTTGCAGGTAAATGTATGGAACTAGAAGATATTATGTTAAGTGAAGTAACACAGTCCCAGAAAAACAATGAATGGTATCCCTCATCTGTGGATGCTAGCGCCAATTACCTAGTAGTATTTTCTTGTGCAGGCTCCTTGAACTTTTGTCCAAATAAGTTGAAAGGGGCCCATTACTGGAAAGAATAACAACATGATGAACAACAACAAAAAGAGCAAAAAAAAAAAAAAAAAAAAACTGACTGAAACGGTGAACTTCTGTTGGAAACATTTCACTTCTATATTGAGAATTTTGAGAAAGATGAGAAAAAGATGACAACATGTTGGCAGAATTGCATGAGCTTGGTTTGGGTGGGGGGCATGGGGATAGGGAGGGTACACAGGTCGTTCTAGATTGATTTGAACATTAATCTTGTACGAAATATATATATATATATATATATTATATCATATCATATATATATAAAACAATAAAAAAGTAATTGAAAAAAAAGGAAAATATTACTTTACATTCCATTACATAGCAAGTTGATAAGGTTTTATATTAAAAAAAAAAAAAAAAAAAGAATAATTATTCAGTTTGCCCTTATAGATAGAGATTTGGTGCTAGGATCCACAAATGAGGGACACCATATGTCATTTGTTTTTCCGGGAAGATGTTACTTCACTTGGCATAATGGCTCTATTTCCATCCATTTACCTGCAAAGTTCATGATGTTGTCTTTCTTTACCAGTGCATACAATTCCACTATGTAGTTGTACCACATTTTGTTTATTCACTCACTCATTGGTTGAGGGGCATTTGGGTTGGTTCGAGCTCTTCGCTACTGTGAAGAGAGCTGCAGTAAACCGTGCATGCATCTTTGTGGTAGGATGAGTCTTCTGTGTATATACCCAGGAGTGGTATGACTGGATCATGTGGTCAGCTCATTTTGAGTCTTTTAAGGGTTCTCCACACTGCTTTCCATAAGGGTTGCATGAGTTTACATTCCCACCAGCAGTGGATGAGTGTTCCCCTTTCTCCACAACTTCTCAAACATTTGGTAGCCTTTCTTTTCTTGATCACAGCCAGCGTACCATTTTAAGATGAAATCTTAAAATGGTTTTAATTTGCATTTCCTTAATTATGAGCGACTTTGAACACTTTGTAAGATATTTCTCAGGCATCTGTACTTCTTTTGTGAAGTCTCTCTTCAGCTCTTTACTCCAACTTTTGAGTGTGTCATTTGTTTTCTTGATCCTTTGTTTTCTGAGTAGTCTGTACTCTCTGGATGTTAATGCTCTGTCAGTTGCATCGCTGGTGAAGGATTCCCCCCACTCTGTGTGCTTTCTCTTCACGTCTTTCATTGTTACTTTTGCTGTACAGAATCTTTTCAATTTAACAAGGTTCCACTTCTCAGTTGTTGACTTTGTTTTCTGCACAGCTGCTGTCTGATTTAGAAAGTCTTTTCCTACACTTATGTATCATAGCTTACCTCCAATGTTTTCTTCTATCATTTTCAGAGTTTCAAGTTTCACATTGAGGTCTTTGATCCATTTGCAGTTGATTTTTGTACTTTGTGAGAGGTAAGGATTTAATTTTATTCTTCTACAAGCTGTGATCCAGTTTTGCCAACACTAGTGGCTGAAGATGCTGTCTTTTCTCCCTTGAGTCTTCTTGTTCCTGTGTGCAAGAATTGCAGCCCCTCCCTCATCCACTAACTCCATCCACACAATGAAGAAATTTTCCGAAGGTTCATCAACTGTGTACAAAGAAAATGATTACACAATCCAGCATATTTCAGTAAAGCAAAAGGTTTTATTCTACACAAGGCCACAAAGCTGCTTCGAATCCATTGAGAAAACACCCCCGACATAGGTCTTACTGGGATTTTATTACTACTGCACAGGGGTCCAGTGCCTCCCTTGAAATCGTCGGAGTTTGCCCACATCCTTACACGGTTAGCTAGAACATGCTGCAACTGCTACACAAAGTGCAGCCGTGGAAAGCAGGGTGTGTCTCCCTGTAGCTCCAGCTGGCCTGGAACAGGCTCTCCTGGGTCTTGCAGATTTACCTGCCTCTGCCACCTGAGTGTTGGGATTAAAAGTGTGTTCCACCTTTAAACAACAATTAGTAGCAAAAAGAAATACCCCAGCTCTTTCTAGATCACTTTGAAAATAAAGCTTTCTTATCCATATTTTAAGTAACCCTATGCAATCTCCACTTGGAAACAATATGGCAAATCCATTACTATAATATCTATGACGTAGGAAAGGAGGTGTGTCTCCAGTCTTAATGGTAGGTTTGAGGACAGCCTGCAGGTGCCTGGGGAGCAGTGTGTACTTGCTGCACAGAAGTAGATGGCTGCGTCTTCAGGCTGGGTGTCTATGATGTGCAGGGAGAAGTGTTTGGCTTTCTTATCCAATAAAACAGTAAGTCTTTGGTTTTGCTTTCTATCCACATTTGCACGAATGTCCATCACAAACTGGAGACCTTTTCCAGCTTCTTGTTTGTACCAAGGGAAGTATCCTGAAGTACTGTCGGAGTAAGTGCAATTGATGACAGTTCTGGCTCCCTCCTGCACAGTCAGGCTAGAAATCTGCTCCACTGTCTCTGCCTGGATCTCCCCTGTGTGGGAAGAAAAAGAGAAAGGAGGAAGGTTGTCACTGCTTTGCAGGATCCCCTGTTTTAATAATAATTAGAGGAAACCATTTTTTCCTGGATATCTAAG
This sequence comes from Rhizomys pruinosus, assembly GCA_009823505.1. Classification (NCBI taxonomy): domain Eukaryota; kingdom Metazoa; phylum Chordata; class Mammalia; order Rodentia; family Spalacidae; genus Rhizomys; species Rhizomys pruinosus. The sequence goes on from VZQC01012403.1 coordinate 1,478,004, forward strand.
GAAAGTTCACTAATATTTTTTATTGACCCCAAATCTTCAACTCACAGTCCAGCTGCAGCCACAAGAACAGGAATGAAACATGAATGGATGTCTTCATTATTCTTCCAACGGTGTCACTTGTAGACTTGCGATCTCTTGCCAAGCAGGGTACTTGTATTTTCAGGCTGTCCCTTTTCCCCCTCTAACAATTATAATAGTTTTTCATGTTATCTCCTCAGCCAGTTAGAAAACACAGTGCTTCTGCTCTAAGTCTATCCATTCAGAATGCAATGAAATGAGCCTTACACAAGCTTCACCAGCTAAGATCAATTGCCACCTTGTGGACATACTCATAACTACTGGATGCTATGGTTAAATGTTCTCAAATACTTAAAAATGCTGAGTCCAACAAAGTAATCTTAGACCAAGACTTCCTGCACAGTAAATACTTCTGCAAACTACAGAGCCATTATTAACAAATTGAATAGAGGTGTGAGCTGTTGGTTTTATTTAAGTATAGGCTGGGTTAAAACCTTTTTATTTTTTAATTATGTTCTTTTTATAGACATTTTGTATATTTCATACATCATTTTCAGTCCAATTTGGATGCATTTCCCCTCTCCCCCCCTCCCCAGTTTATGCATTCTGCCATACATGTCTTGCATCTTTCAGTGTTTCCAAGGATTTTTTTCTTCAGAGGTTTGTTGTTTTAAGCAGAATTTAACTGTATCAGTCAGTCCTTTGACCCACTCCTTATATTGTTGTTGTTCCCTCCCTTTTGTATTACTCCAAATTATGTCTGTTTAAACAATACATATGTATCAAAATTATGACCTTGAGGAATAAACTGTGTGTTAATTCCAAAATATAATTGGGGGTTCACTTTTTCCTTTTAGTTTTGTATTATTTTAGATTATGAATACATATCTTCTACCCCTATATGGTAATTACGATTTCTGAATATAAGCGGTAGGCAGATTCCAGAGCCTGAGGTCGAAAGCTTTTAAATCAAGATCCATCATGATTCACTCTAATAAACACAGGGAAGCAAAATTTTAATTTTCAGCCAAGTTTTATCCGAACAACAGGAGAGGGTTAGGCAGGGGAGAAGACAGGGGGGGAAGACAGAGGCTTCCTCTGTTGATGCTGTTGGATATTTAACTTTGAAACACAGCACTGCAGCAAGCTGTTTAAGGCACCTCTCTTTACTTACATGAGCCATGTTTCTCTAAAAGCAAAGAGGAGGACGAGGCAAAGGGACAGCTCATGAGGCAGCAGGTGAAAAGCCACAGGGGCATGGGCGGCTTGGGTGCAAAGACTCAAGGAAGCGAGGGAATCGTGCCCTGTGAGCTGTGAGATGACTGTGCTTATTACATCTGACCTGCACATTGGACATGCAGCTTATCAGCTAGTCTGATGAGCTCTGAACGGTTCCCCGTGTATATGTAGTAGCCTTCAACCAGCCACTGGGACTTTTCAGGTGTGTATAACTCCAGCTCCAGGGTATCCAAAACTCTATTCTGCCCTCTGAAGACACCTATGCCTAACACGCACAAACCTACAGACACAGACACACAGTCAGATACATAATTACAAAGACAGCAAATCTGGAAGGGGTGGAAATTTTTGTTGTGTGCATTTTTGATACCTAGTAACAAATTATCAAAATATCCTTCATAAGTTACCTAACAAGGTTTTCAATATTTTACAATTCACTCTTCATCTTGAAACATCTCTAAAGCATACACTACTTTGAGTAACTATTTTAAATGCCATACTTCCATGATCATCCAGTCATTAGAGCTGGAGAAAAACTGCATAATCATTAATCTCAATTTTTGTGTTTCATTTACAAGTATGAGTGAATATATAAATACATTAAGTATAATTAACATTGGATATTTTTCAAGATGGAACATGAGATGTGGAGGATGTGCAGAAGTTAAAATAAATCTCAGATGAAAAGAGATTCAACTAAACATAGTCAAGGAAGCACACTCCTGGGTGGGCAGCTTCCTGTAACAAAAGGGCATGGCAGAACAAGCAACTTGGTTACCCTCCTGTCAAACAATGCCTGAAGGTTTGTCAAATATTACAGTTTATACTTAGTTACAGATTAGTGAGATCACTGGCATATTAAGTACATAATGAATATTAGAGATTATTTTTAGTGAACATACTTAGATACATGTTTCATCACTAAGTATTTTGAGCCATGCTCTGTCCTTGTGTAAAGGAGATACAAACTCTTAACCTGACCCTGAAGAACAATAGCAAAGATTTAATCACTAATAACCACTGAAATGGCCAAACTGACTCCATTTTGGTCAATTGGCTTTTGCTTTGCCTGTGTTTCTGCCCAGCGACTCCCGCTGCTTCTGTTAGCTGCACTCAGGCAGAAGTCATGAAGGTGCATTTCAGGGAGTGCACTGTTTCTACAATGCTGGGAAACTTACATCCAGCCAGGTACCTCTTCTTTCCCAGCTATGCCTGCAGTTTCAGAGAGCACAATGTTTCATCAGTGATGGGAAACTTGGTTTTTTTCTAACAGAAACTTAGAAACACTTTTTAAACTGAATTTTTTTTATTGTTTTGTGTATTTCATACATAACTTCTCAATCAGTCTTAATTGCTTTATACCTCCTTCTCAATTGGCACCCTCCCACAGCCCCCTCGAGAGTCCATAACACACCCACAATGCAACATGTACACCTAAGACTCATGCAGCAAAAACAAGGGGCTAAGAGGACATCAATTGGCCTCTTAATTCTTGTTAGGGAATGTCCCTCATGCAACAGGAGGCCAAGAACTCAAAAGGGCATAAATGACCAAACTGTGTAGATTACAATTCTTCGGAGTACGTGGGTCCATGGACAGGACACCTAACCTGAAAACTTCTTTGTTAACTGACCTGCCCCTGGTGTGGCGTAACCATGGTAACTGGCTTTGCCCCTGGCCTGATGTCACTGTGTAACCATGGTAACTGGCTTTGCCCCTGGCCTGATGTCACTGTGGTTTTAGGCTGTAGAAGTCCTGCTCTGCTTCTGCTCAGGGTGGAGAGCTGGCTCAGGCCCTAAGTACCTGTCAGCCTTTCTCTAAAATGAAGAGCTCACAGTCCCTAAGATCATTGTATTCATCACTGTTTATTAGCAACCCCTCAAATTCAGTGAGGGTTCTTCCAAAACTACTGTTAACTACATCACAAATTACAAATGTATTAGTAACAAATTATGTGTTTAAAACGTTTTTTTTTTTTTTTTTTGTCATTTTGAGACAGGGTCTCCCTATTGCCCCAGCTAGAGTGGAACTCACTCTGTAGACCAGGCTGGCCTTGAACTCACAGAGATCCACTTGTCTCTGCCTCCCAAGTGCTAGGATTCAAAGCATGCACCATAACGCTGGGCTTAAAGGCGGTTCTTAGTTGCCACTTGAAGCTAAGGGAATCTAAGCCAGGTCCTCTGCAAGAGCAGTCGGCGCTCTTAACCCCTGAGCAAGATCTCCAGCCCCCATAAAAATTTATTATTAAAAGAACATATTTATCATATGCAAATAAGCATATATCTTCAATAAGCAAGCAGGAATATGCAAATATATTATAGCTATTGTTTATTCGCTTTGTTAGAAAGTTTATGCCTTCTTGATACATAGGGATTCTTCCATATGTCCCTCTACTATATTTCTTCCCATCCAACATAAAATCTCAGCCAGTCTGAATATTTAATGTATATTTTTACTGAAGCTTGGGGCATTTCATACAAAACAATTTAATCACCTTATACCCACTTTTCTCTCTGCATAACCCCCCACCAGATTCCATGCATTATGACATATATGTTAAGGCCATAGGCCCCCCCACCAGATTCCATGCATTATGTCATATATGTTAAGGCCATAGGCCCCCCACCAGATTCCATGCATTATGTCATATATGTTAAGGCCATAGGCCCCCCACCAGATCCCATGCATTATGTCATATATGTTAAGGCATATAAAATCAAGTTTTTGTCCCTCAGTGCAAGTACAATCACTGAAGTCTAGTCGGGCTGTCTAGAGTCTCTCCCTTACAGAAGAACAGCTCTCCCTCACCAGGCAGAAATCAGCTGTTCACAGTTCCTTGGCTGAGGTTGGGGTCTGCTGCCCATTTCCACAGATCTATCCTGGGTTTTTGTCTGATTGTCTTCTCCTGCTGACGCCACTGCTGTAAGTTCATACGAGCAAGTTCCCAGAGCCCTGGGAGACTCTCTTATCATCATGTCCCGAACCTAGTCTGAATGTTTTGCCCTCCTGAATGACCCAAAACTTTATTTCACAAACTTCTGAGTCCTGTTCCATTTAACTCAATTGTAGCAGTTTGCCATTAAGATTCACAAATGAGACTGGACAAGCCAAGAAGGTCCAAGATAATACATCATGCTCCCACTGCATGAAGGAAACACAGTTTTATCTTGCAAATCAGGATTTATTACTGTAGCTAAAGCAATTTTCCATGTTGATCTGGTGGTTGAGAAGCCCGAAACATGTCCAAGATAATATATCTTGCTCCCACTGCATGAAAGAAACACAGTTTTATCTTGCAAATCAGGATTTATTACTGTAGCTAAAGCAATTTTCCATGTTGATCTGGTGGTTGAGAAGCCCCAAACATACAGAGACATTTTAACTGTCCATTGATTAAAACACTTTAGAATAAGGTTGAATAAGAGACTGTAGAGTGTGGGTCCCTGGACAAATCTACTGTGTTAAATTTCAACAACTAAGAGCTTAGGGTCCATCGTGGAAGAGGGGACAAATAGATTGGTAGGGCCAGGGGAGGAGGAGCTGACCATAAGTCTTCCAGGCCTCTGGGACCTTCCTCATATGAACTTACAGCAATGGTGTCTACTATGTTCTCAGCAATATTTCCAGCAGACTTACAAAATTCACCAAATGATTAGCTACCACAATGCTAGCATATAAGAGACAATTATTAATATTCCAACAATGAAATCCATTCAGAACAGAGTGAAAACAATAAGCAACTAAAACAAGAGAGAAAAGGGAATTATTTCTAAAAAATTATAATGTATGCTTGCAGAACTTAAGAGCATCGGTGAATTATTATAATTCATTCCAATTGTAATCCTAAATTGCTGTTTCTACTGATGTTAATGTGACAGTTTTCTAGATGTTTCATCATTCTAATCAATTTCCCTGCATTTCAGACTCTCCTAAATAAAAGTATAGATATTCAGGCCCAAAGTGATCAGTACAGTTTCAGTCACAAAAAGAAAATTTAGGAAAATCACTACGAAAGGGCAAGTATACAAGGTAAACTTGAGGGAGAGGAATTCATCTTTTCTTCTGTGAGTTAGTTGATAGGTTAAATGATAAATGAAAGTCCAGCTTATCTTAGATCATATCTCAACTCAGGATCAAGTCTTCTGTGCAATCAGCCTTAAGGCAAAGTCCTAAAGGCCTGAATATTTTGGACAAGAACAGCCTGAACCTTCATTCCACAACTCTGGCAATTTAATCATACAGTTTCGACGATGAAAAAAAATCTGAAATAAAATAGGTCAGATGGACAATGCAACGGGAATTGCAGAAGTGTGGGAAAGTGCCCGGGACTGTCCAACCTCTTTCCCTTATTTGCCATCAAGTAGAAAGAGACGCTTCATAGGCAACAGCAGCAGAGGAGTCTGAGAATCCGTCTTGGGTGTTTGTGTTCAGCTCCCCCTGCACCCCGAGACACTGTGCCACTCAGAGCACAGAAGTACACAGCAGAGTCGCTCCAGTGCACAGAGGCTTTCCTCAGGTGGAAGGAAGAGTTACTCTTCTTAAATTCAGCCTGAAAGCCTTTCATGCCTTGAACCACTGGGTCTCCTGAAAAGTACTTAAGGAGAAGCTGGGGACCCTGGCTGGGATACTGGACGTACCAGAAGAGATACGGTGCTGCACCATAGGAATAGGTGCATTTCAGGACAAGAGAGGCTTCCTCAGAGACAGTGACTTAGTCATCAGGCTGAGTTACTGACTGGGCTCCGGCATGTCCTAGAAAAGAACGTTTGGTGGTCAGTAACTGCCATGCAGCCTTCACTACAAACAGTAAGCATTTTCTACAGAATCTGAGGATATGGAAATCATAAGAAAACTCTACTCACTCAGGACAAAATGCATCCCCAGCACTGGGAGGAGCAGCAGGCGCATGGCTGAGAGCTGGAAAGGCCGCAGGCTCTGTTGTAGATCTTTCCAGAACAGTCAGGAGATTGGCTAAAGGAAGCAAGAGCTTCCTTTACATACAGGAGTTATGGGTTAAGTTCAGTTGGACAAATCTCTTGCTTGGATAAAAATACGGAAGCTGCTAAATAAGTCTGCTAGGGTTTTCATCTCTGATTCTTATCACTTCACTCTGCTAAAAACTCAGCCAACTTCAAAGAAGATAAAGATGAAGACCTTCAGTAGAACTGATTACTAAAGGGTGCTGCACTTCCCTCTAGTGGCCAAGTGAGGAACTACAGGTCCTTGGGTCTCACAGCATGCCCCTTGGTGTTTCCAGAAGTTTTCAGAAGCGTGTTATTTCTTTTCCAAGTACCTGATGGCATATTAGCTCTGGAATTCACTGGAAATATGATGGCATAGAAATAACACAGTTAATATATTGTTTCATTTAGAAGCCACTTTATGAAATGTACACCAGACTTCAGAATCAAGTCAATTAATCACTGGACTCAGACCTCTTGCCTCAGGTTGAGTTGGAACAGCCTGGTGCAGTCAATGGTGAAGATGACTAATAGCAGAGATACCTCCATTGGTGGACACAGCGCACCACAGAGGCAAAGCCAGGGAGTGTAAGGTAAATAGTATCTCTGTGTTACCAAAGAGTTGTCCCTACCTGAGGAGGTTTTACCCCTATAGGTAGAGTTAATGTGACTATACATACCTCTGCATTGAAAAGAACTGCAACCCCCAAGAGAGGAACCTGAGAACATAGAATGGAGACTTCATCGTGTTCATAGCTTCCCTGTGAGCAATGGGAGACCTTTCACACATTCAAAATATTTCTTTTATTTGACACAAGAGACATGAGCCAAGTTGTTTCTCTGAGATTATCATTCTCCTGTCTACAGAGACAGCTTTTTCATGTAACAGGTTTAGCAATCCTGTCAATTTGTGGGTGTACAGTATTTGCATTTTGTTTCCTGAGGGAATGGATGGCTAGATAATAAATGGATAAATGAATGGGTGGATGGATGGATGAATGGATGGACAGATGATGCATAAGTAGGTAGACAGGATTAATAGAAATGATAAATATATTATAGATTATAGATACATTATACATAAATAGGTGTAGGTAGATAGACACTGACCTCCTTATTTACCAAAAGAAAAGAATTATAAAAGGGTCAAAAAACAAAATGTGCAAGAGGAGTAAGTTCTACTCAAGGAGGAAGATTTACATGAATTTCCAGACGACAAAAAACCATGGAGTTACCCTGATAATTAAAGTTAAAGAAAAAGAAAGCATATCAAGCTGAGCATGGTGGCATAGCCCTTTAATCCCAACACTTGGGAGGCTGAAGCAGGTGGAACTCTGTGTGTTCAAAGCCAGCCTGATCTACAGAGTGAGCTCCAGGCCAGCTGATACTAAAGGGAGACCCTGTCTCAAAGTCGGCAAAAGACCACAAAAAAAAAAAAAAAAAAAAAAAAAAGCATATCAAAAATTTGCTCTAAGGAGCAATTCCTACAGATTTTTAAGCTTTTTTACTGGAAACTGGGGAATTCCACCAGAGTTGCCAATGTTACATGGAAATCAGGTCCCTTCTTGGGGTTCTTAGTTTTATTAATAAAAGAATTTAGAAAGAGGAAAAAGGAAACTACGAAAAAATTTTATTAGAGCTTAAAAGGAAAAAACAGAGAGGAAAGGCTGTAAAATCCCCACAGCTTCCCAGAGGAGGAAGATGGAGAGGAGAAAGACAAAAGCCACCCACGTGAATTAGGCCTGTGTGGACTCTGATGTGACAGACAAGCAGCCATGTGGCAGGCGAGAGAGCTTCAGAGAAAGATTGATGCCCAGTTGTTAGAGAAAGCGTGCTTAGAACAGAGATAGGAAGAAGGAAAGGAAAATTTATGTCATTCTGCATAATTCAGCAAAGCCGGCAGTCATATGAATCTCTGGCAACAGCTATTTAAGTATTGTGCTAGGGAGGGGGAACTCTGGGGAGGAAAACAGTATTTTTCTCATTAAAGATGTAATTATTCCTCTTCTGTTTTAAACATGACTTAACATGACCCTGCCTTCCTGGGGGTGGACTCTTAGCCAGGTGACTGACGGCCCAACTAGAGTAATAGGTCCCCACTGGGGTCAGAGAGTCCGCTCTCTTGGCAGACAGGGAATATAGTAGCTTTCCTTTAATGGCTGAAACTGTTACTATAACAGATGGTGGCAATATTGACTACTCCCAGCATCTGCAAAGTCACACGGTAATTTATGACCTAATTTGTGGAACAGTACAGTTTTCTCTGTCCAGGAAAAATTGAAATAATTATCCAGTCCTCTATAGTGGTATAATCAAAATGGTATTTTAATATAATACTTTTACTGATGTTTTGTGTATTTCACACATCATTTTTCAGTTCAGTTTAGACATAGTCCCCTTTCCCTTCCCCCCACACCACCCCACTTCATGCATTCTGCCATATATGTCCTGCATCTTTCTCTCAGTCTTTTTAAAGTTTTTCTCTGCAGAGATCTATTGTCTTGGGCAGAATTTAACTGTATAAATCAGTTCCTTGACCCATCCTTATGTTGTTGTTCCCTCCCATTTGTATTGATCCAAAATACACCTATATAAACATCACATATGTACCAGAATTAAGTCCTCAGGGAATAAACTATATGTTAATTCTGAAATATGTTTATGAATTCACATTTTCCCTTCAATTTTATATTACTCTAAAATATGAATACATACCTTCCACCCAAATGTGGTAATTACAATGTCTGAAAATAAGTGGTAAGTTAATTCTTGAGCCAATTAAGGGATTCACATTATAACAGTACAGTTGCTTTCAGATAAAAAAGAAATATATCATTAACTCTGCACAGTTTGCCTTTCAACCAATGATTTGGTGCTAGCATCCACAGATGTTTGTTTTTCTGGGACTGTGTTACTTCACTTAGCATAATGACTTCAAGTTCCATCCATTTACTTGCAAAGTTCAAGATGTCATCTTTCTTTACATGCTGCATAGAATTCCATTGTGTAGATGTACCACATTTTCTCTGTCCAGTTGAGGGGCATTTGGATTGGTTCCAGCTGTGTGCTATTTGTAAAGACAGCTGCAATAGACATAGATGTGCGAGTGCACAGAGCTTAGATCAGGGACTTCCCAGGACCACCTGAAGCACAGATAGGAGCCAGGCGCTTCAGCCAGGCATATTGTTTAATAGATCTATCTCTGGGTTGTTGAATACTTGTTTCATTGGTTTGTTGGATAGTTAAAATATGGTCTTGTGTGGCTGTCGGAATGGAGTCACCTGCTACCTGGTACTAAAGGTGGGCCTGTTAAATCATTGTCTGGTGTGATTGTCATGGCAGACTTGCCCTGCTAGCTGCTATTACAGGTGGGCCTGTTGCCACTGTTGAGTGCACAGAGCTTAGATGAGGGACTTCTCAGGACCATCTGAAGCACAGAGTACTGGGGCAGGGATTAAGCCAGGTATATCCCCCACACACACTGGAATTGCTGAGGGAAAGTCCAAGTGGATTTTTTGAAGAACATTCAGAACAGAAAGGGAAGACTTCCAAAATATAAACAAAATTGAAAGCCTGAAACCTAGACAAGTCAACACTCCATAAACAAGGAGAAAAAAAGACATCCGAAAGAGGCAACCAAAGCAAGCCTTCAACATAGTGAAGAGGCGTTTGTGATTCTCATTGGAATACAGGCAAAAATGGAAACCCAGATGCCAGGGACACAATGAAGGGACAACATGGGAAAGGTACAGGATAATTCCACACCAAGCTCTACCAACCCTGTGGGAGATTCTTACAGTGCGATTCCCCTGGGGATACCTCAGGACACAGATCTTAGAGGAACAATTGCAGACATATTCAAAGAAATCAAAGAATATAAAGAATAAGTGAGAGAACTAAGGAGAGAGAATGAAAAACTCAAGAAAGACCTAGAGGGAGAGAATGACAAACACTGGAAGGAAGTGGAAACATGGAAAAAGGAAACCAACCAGTGAAACAAGGAGCTACAGGAAGAGATTGAGAAGCTTCAAAAAGAAGTGGAAATACTAAAGAAATCACAGGATGAAATGAAAAAGGAAAGAGAACACTCATCCAGTCAAGAAGATAGGAATGGGAAAAGCCTCAGAAAGAGAATGGAGGAAGCAGAACAAAGAATGTCAGACCTGGAAGATAAAACAAAACAACTAAAAAGCTCGAGTAAAGATTATGAAAATTTTAAAAATACACGAAAGTGGAACAACCAGGAAATATGGGACATTATGAAAAGATCAAACCTCGGGGCTGGAGAGATAGCCTAGCAGTTAAGAGCACCGACCGCTCTTACAGAGGACCCGGGTTCGATACCCAGCACCCACATGGCGGATGAGAACCGTCTGAAGCTCCAATTCCAGGAGAACTCCAGTTCCACGGGAATCCGAGACCCTCTTCTGACCTCCGCGGTGTTGCACGACACGGGTGCACAGACTTGCATGGAGACAGTACATTCATACACATACAGAAATAAATAAAATTAATAAAAAAAAAGAAAAGATCAAACCTCCACATCATAGGAATAGAGGAAGGAGAAGAATCCCAAGAGATTGGTATTGATCAGATCTTCAACAGAATAATAGATGAAAATTTCCCCAAACTAAAAAAAAAAAAAAAAAAAAAAAGACAAACCCATACAAGTACAAGAAGCACATAGGACTCCAAACAGGTAAGATCAGAAAAGAAACTCCTCACACCATATCACAGTTAAAATGCTAGACGCTCAAAACAAAGACAAAATTCTGAAAGCCAGAAGAGAAAAACAACAAGTTACATATAAGAGGAAACCCATCAGAATTACAACTGACTTCTCACCTCAAACCATGAAAGCAAGAAGAACGTGGAGCAAAGCATTGCCAGTGTTAAAGGACTATAGATGCCAACCCAGGTTACTATAACCTTCAAAAATATCGATTATAGTTGAAAGAGAGAGAAAAATCTTCTATGACATAAAAAACATAATATAATAAATGTCCAGAAAACCAACCCTTTAGAAAATACTTGAAGGAATTCAAAGGAGAGAATGGAGGAGCAACTATCTCCAGGCACCTAGGAAGAGAAAATTAATAAAACATAACTGCAGAAGTAGAAACGGAGACCAAAAAAAAAAGCAAATGGATAATAAGGTGAAAGGAAACAACATCCATCTTTCAATTATAACCTTAAATATTAATGGACTAAACTCCCCCAATCAAAAGACATAGACGGGGAGATTGGATTAGGAAACAAAACCCATCTATATGCTATCTGCAAGAAACCTATCTCACTTTCAAGGATAGGCACCAACTTAAGCCGAAGGGATGGAAAAAATATTCCAAGCAAATGGTACCAAAAAGAAAGAAGGTGTTGCTATTTTAATATTCAGACAAAATAGACTTCAAAGTAAAAGAAATCAGAAGAGGCAAAGAGGGCCATAACATCTTTACCAAAGGAACAATTGAACATGAAGATTTCACAGTCATGAATATATATGCACCAAACTCTGATACACAAAACGTTATAAGGACTATTCTCCAGGACAACCAAGGCACAGATTAACCCCAGCACACTCATAGTATGGGACTTCAATACCCCACTAAGTCCTTTGGACAGATCAACCGGACAAAGAAAATACAGGGAGAAATCTGAACTGAGTAATAAGAGAATACACTTTCTACTCACACCCCACAGAACATTCTCCAAAATCGACCACATACTGGAACATAGAAAAAACCTCCACAAATACAAAAAGAAATAATATTGAAATAATTTCATGCATCCTATCAGACCACAGTGCAATAAAGCATAATATAAACACCAGGATAAGCCCTACTATCTACAAGAACACCTGGAGACTAAACAACACTCTCCTGAATAATGAATGGGTCAAGGAAGAAATAAAGAAATAAAAGCATTCCTGGAATAGAATGACAATTATAATACAACACAACAAAATTAATGGGATACTTTAAAAGCAGTCCTAAAAGGGAAGTTTATATCCCTGATTGCATATATCAGAAAAATAGAAAGAGTACAAGTGAACGATCTGACATTGCAGCTAAAAACACTTGAGAGACAACAACAAATAAACCCTAAACCCAACAGACAGGAAGAAATAACAAAAATCAGAGCAGAAATCAATGAAATAGAAACAAAGAAAACAATAAAAAAATCAATAAATCCAAAAGTTGGTTCTTTGAGAGAATAAACAAGATAGACAGACCTCTAGCCCAGTTAACCAAAAGAAAGAAAGAGCAACTCCAAATCAATAGAATTTGTGATGAAAGGGGAAACATCACAACAGACAATGAAAAGCTCCAGAAAATCATATGGGAAAACTTCAAAAACCTATACTCTAAGTTTGAAAACCTAGAAGAAATGGAGGAATATCTGAAATGCTGGGAATCACAAAAGCTTAACCAAGAAGAGAATGACAGCTTAAACAGACCCATAATATACGAAGAAATTGAAGATGTAATAAGAAATCTCCCAAATAAAAAAGCCCAGGCCCAGAGGGTTTCATGGCAGAACCATTATTACTCAAATTGTTCAGAAAGATACAAGCACAGCAAAATCTCCCAAATTACTTCTAGGAAGCCAACATCACTCTACTATCAAAACCAGGCAAAGATACAAACAAAAAGGAGAACTATAGACCCATCTCATTAATGAACATAGATGCAAAAATTCTCAACAAATACTTGCAAATCGCATACAGACTCACATCAAAAGGATCATCCATGATGGCCAAGTTGGATTCATACCACACATGCAGGGATGGTTCAACATATGTAAATCAATAAATGTCATAAAACACATAAATGGACTGAAAGACAAAAACCACATGATCATCTCAATTGACACAGAAAAAGCATTCAACAAAATCCAAAATCTCTTCATGATTAAAGTCCTAGAGGGAAGTAGTTTGGAGGGATTATTCCTCAATGTAATCAAAGCCATATACAGGAAACCCACAGCCAATATGACCCTAAATGGAGAAGAGACAGACGCATTCCCCTTAAAGTTAGAAACACAGCAAGTCTGCCCTGTCACCAGTCCTCTTCAATACAGTGCTTGAAACACTTGCTAGGGCAATAAGGCAAGGAAGGGAAATTAAAGGAATACTAATTGGAAAAGAGGAAGTCAAGCTATCACATTTTGCTGATGATGTGATTGTTTACGTAAGGAATGTTAAAACTCCACTACGAAATGCCTAGAAACCATTAAGAGTTTCAGTAAAGTGGCAGGATACAAAATTAACCTGGAAAAATCAGAAGCCTTTCTTTACACCCACAACAAGCAACAAAAGTAATAAAAGGAGAACTTCCCACTCACAATAGTCTCAAAAACTTAAGATACCTAGGAATGAACCTAACTAAAGACACCAAATATCTCTACAAAAAAAAATCCTTTAAACCCCTGAAGAAGGAAATTGAAGAAGACATCAGAAGATGGAAAGACCTCCCATGCTCAGGGATGGGGAAAATTAACATAGTAAAAATGTCTATTCTACCCAAACTAATATACAGATTCGACACAATCCCAATTAAAATCCCCAAGAATTTCTTCACAGGCTTGGAAAAAAAAGTCTTTAATTTCATATGGAAAAACAAAAGACCCCTGTATTAGTCACTTTTCTGTTGCTGTGATAAAACACCATGACCAAAGGAATTTATAAAAGGAAGAGTTTACTTGAGCTTACTATTGATGGTTCCAGGGAAACAGAGTCCATTGTGTCAGGAGGCATGGTGGTTGGGGCTGGAGCAGCAAGCTGAGGGTCACCTCTCACAAAAAGCACAGGAAGTCAAGAGAGAGAGTGACTGGAGACCACAAGGCTTATTAAACTCACTAAGCCTGCCCCCAATAACGTACTTCCTCTAGCATGGCCACACCTTCTAAGACTTCCAAGAACAGTGCCACCCACTGGAGACAAATGTCTGAATACTTAAAGCCTATGGGGGACACTCATTCAAACTACCACATTCCACTCCCTGGTTCCCATAGGCTCCTGACCATATAAAATGCAAAATGCATTTAGTCCAACCTTAAAAGTCCCCATAGTCTTTACCAGTTCCAAGGCCATTCAAAAGTCTACAGTCCAAAGTCTCTTCTGAGACTCAGGCCAATCTCCTAAACTGTAAGCTCCTGTAAAATCAAAAGACAAATTACATACTCCCAATGTACAGTGGAACTGAATACACATTCCCATTCCAAAACGGAGGAATAGAGGCATAGTGAGGAAATACTGGACCAAAACAAGACCAAAAACCAGCAGGGCAAA
>VZQC01012403.1:1497030-1528280 GCA_009823505.1 Rhizomys pruinosus
TTTTTTTTTTTTTGTGGGCACTTAGGGCTATAAATTTCCTATTTAGGACAGCTTTTAAAGTATCCCACAGGTTTTGTTGTGTTGTATTGTATTTTTGTTTAGTTCCATGGATACTTTTATTTCATTCTTTATTTTTTCTTTGACTCATTCATTATTCAGTAGTATTATGTTGTTTAGTCTCTGTGTGCCCTTGTAGCTAATTGGGCTTATTTTGGTGTTAACATTGAGCTTTATTGCACTGTGGTCTGATACAATGCATAAAATTATTTCAATCTTTTTGTATTTTTGAGATTTCTTTTTGTGTACCAGTATGTGGTCAATTTTGTAGACTGTTCTGTGGGGCGCTAAGTAGAAAGTCTATTTTCTAGTGTTGGGTACAATATTCTGTAGATGTCCGTGAGGTCCATTTGGTGCATTGTATTGTTCATTTCTGATGTCTCTCTGTTAATTTTTGTCCAGTTGATCTATCCAAGGGGCTCAGTGGAGAACTGAAATCCCCCGCTATTAGTGTCTGGGATTAATCTGTGTCATGAGGACTTGCATAATTGTGTTTATAATATTCAGACCACCTGAGTTTGGTGCATAAACATTTAGGATTGTGAAGTCTTCCTGGATAATTGTTCCTTTGATAACAATATAATGGCCCTCTTTGTCTTTTCTGATTGACTTTACTCTGAGGTCTATTTTGTCAGATATTAGAATAGCAACTTCTGCTTGCTTTTTGGTACCATTGCTTGGAAAATTTTTTCTACTCTTTCATTTTAAGTTGCTGTCTATTCTTGAGGATGAGATGGGTTTCTTGTTTTAAAGATTTTATTTTATTTTATTTATTACTGTATGTGTATCAATGTACTGTCTGCATGCAGGTTTGTGCACCCATGTTGTGCAATGCTGCAGAGGTCAGAAGAGGGTGTCAGATTCCCCTGGAACTGGAGTTCTCCTGGAATTGGAGTTTCAGATGGTTCTCGGCCACCATGTGGGTGCTGGGGATCGAATGCTGGTCTTCTGTAAGAGTGGTCAGAGCTTAACCGCTAGGCCATCTCTCCAGCCCCAGAGATGGGTTTCTTACAGACAGCATGTAGATGGATTCTGTTTCCTAATCCATTCTCCCAGTCTATGTCTTTTGATTGGGGAGTTTAGAACATTAATATTTAAGGTTATAATTGAGAGAAGTGTGTTGCTTCCTTTCAATTTATTTATTTTTATATTCTTGGTCTAGGTGTGTATTTACTCTATCACACTTTTATTACTTTCTTACTTTAGTTGCTTGGAGATAGTTGCTCCTTTCCTCTGTTCTTTGAATTGCTTCAAGTATTTTCTGAAGTGTTGGGTTTTTTTGACATGTCTTCTTTCATTTTGTTTATGTCATGAAATAATTTTATTTCTCCTTCAACTATGATTGACATTTTTTCTGGGTATAGTAATCTGGGTTGGCATCTAAAGTAATTTAGCACAGGAATACTTTGATCCATATTCTCCTAGTGTTCATAGTTTTCACTGAGAAGTCAGCTGTGATTCTGATGAGTTTCCTGTTATATGCAACTTGTTTTTCTCCTGCAGCCATCAGTAGTTTGTCTTTGCTTTGAGCATCTAGTGTTTTAACTATGATATGGCATTGGGAATTTCTTTTCTGTTCTTGACTATTTAGTGTTCTATGTGCTTCTTGTATTTTATGGGTTTGTCTTTTTTCAGTTTTGGGAAATTTTCTTCTATTATCCTTTTGAAGATCCAATCAATACCATTGTCTTGGGACTCTTCTCATTCCTCTATCCCTATTATACAGAGATTTGGTCTTTTCATAGTGTCCCATATTTCCTGGTTGTTCCACTCTTGTGGGTTTTTTTAATTTTTCATAATCTTTATGTGAGCATTTTAGTTGTTCCATGTTTTCCTGCAGGTTTCATATTCTTTTTTCAGCTTTGTCCATTCCCCATCCTTTCCTGTTGATTAGATGAATGTTCAATTTCTTTTTTGATTTCCTTTTCATTATTTCCACTTCCTTTTTGAGCTTCTAAATCTCTTCTTATAGCTCCTTGTTTCAGTGGTCAGTTTCTTTCTCATTTCAGCGTGGGATCTTTTCCTTCTGGTGTATGCCAGTCTCTCCCTCTAGTTCTTTTCAGTGTTTATGTTTTGCTCCCTCCGGTTCTTTTTGGAGTTTGTCATTCTCTCCCTCTATTTCTTTCTGGAGTTTATCATTATTTTCTTCAACTTCCTTCCTGAGTTTTTCATTCTTTCCCCTTAGTTCTCTGATTTGTTCTTTATATTCTTTGATTTCTTTGAATATGTCTACAGCTGTTCTTCTAAGGTCCATGTCTTGGTTTCCTTCCAGGGAGATCCCATTGTAAGGATCTTCTATAGGACTGGTAGAGTTTGGTGTGGATTTATTATAGACTTTTCCCATGTTGTTATTTTTTCATTGTGACTTTGGCATGTGGGTTTATTTTTTGTTTGTATTCTGGTGCTAATATCAAATGGTTGGCCACTCATTGTGCTTCCTGTCAGTCAGTTCCTTTAAGTTGGCTGTGGAGCCTAGAGTCACTAACACTGCACCCACTGGATCGTCTGCACCACAACTCCACCAGCTTACTGGATCATCTGCACCACAACTCCAGGTGGGGGGTGAAGGTCTGCTTAGCCCATGAGTGTGGCTTGGTAACTCTGCCCACACCCATCATGTGGGAGGAGAAGCATGGTGTCCTGCCTGGTCCCTGAGGCCCAGGCTGTTGGCACTGGTGCTGGCTCCCCATACTTCCAAAATGGTAATTTTGGAAGAGAAATTAATCCAATAGACCCATAAATCAAAGGTAGAATATACCCACTTGGAGATGTTGAGTCTATTCTAAGAAATATGGCCACTACCAGGAAGATTAAAATCACAAATAGCCGAGTTCATAATAAATAGGTCATTTAAAACAAAGATAACTTAATACTTTTTCTATGTGTATGAATGTACTGTCTGCATGTAGGTAGGTGCACCCGTGTCATGCAAAGCTGTGGAGGTCAGAAGAGGGTTTGGACTCCCCTGGAACTGGAGTTAAAGATGGCTCTTAGCTGCCATGTGGGTGCTAGGAATCGAACCAGGGTCTTCTGCAAGAGCAATTGGTTCTCCTAACTGCTGAGCCATCTCTCCAGACCAGAAAAGTTAATATTTTAAAATAAAGAGAAAATTGTAACTGTGCTCAGTCAGGTAAAACAATGTCAATGAAGAGAAGGCCCTTTGTGAACTGACCCTGATGCAACACCCATCAACAACCCAGGTTTTGTCTTGTCCATGTACCGTGTTTTAGATGATTGCCAGGTACAAGTTGGCCACAAGTGATTCTGTGTTGAACAACTATGTTTAATCAAACATTGGTAGTATTGTGGTAGCAACACTAGGTTTCCCTACACAGGTATTAATTCAAAAAATATTTAAAGATTTTAACAATAGAGAATATAACAATGGGCAAAAGACAAAATTCCTTTTTTAATAATAAAATTATTACACTTAGCAATTAAAAGTATGTAAGTGTAAACAAAATTTATTTAGAGCCAAGTAAATATAAAGCCAGGTGTGGTAGAACATCACAATATTCCCAGGATTTTGGAGAGTGAAACAGGAGAATTGCCTTCAGAATTGGAATACAGCTTATCTACAGAGCAAAGCTTTGTCTCGGAGAGAGAATATATATATATAATATATAATTATATACATATATATATTATATATATATAATATATATAATTATAATTATATATAATATATATTATTATAATTATATATATTATTATAATTATATATATTATTATAATTATATATATATAATATATATATATATATATAATCACCAAATCCCCTGATGAAAGGCAAGCTGAACAACATTGTTGTTATATTTCTGTTTATCTGAAAGCAACTATGTTGTTATAATGTAAATCTCTTAATGGGCTCTAGAATCAATCCACCACTTACTTTCAGACTCTGTAATCACTGTATATGAGTGGAAAATATGTATGCATATTTTAGAGTAATATAAAGTAAAAGGAGGAAAATGTGAATTCCTAACCATATAAAAGAGTGAGAGAAAGATGCAGGATAGTTATGGCAGAATGCATGATCTGGGGTAGGGTGGAGTGAAGGGAAAGGGGAATATATCTAAACTGAACTGAGAAGTAATGTCTAAAATACACATAACATCAATAAAGACATTATAAAAAAGAAACAAAAATCAGAAAAAAATACATTCTGTAGGCATAATTTTCCTCATTAAAGTCTAAAGAAAATTTTCTTCACAATGAGAAGTTTGTAGCATTACACACCATGTCAGTTCAGTGTTCATAAGAGTTGCAGAAAGGTTGTGATAGGTGATGTTTGGATGGAGACACAGGGGAGATGGAGAAATGACTTGGATCTTGGCATTTCCTATTTTCTTCCAGACTCTGAGATCTCAGACTAGTCAGAATAGCCAGTTGTGTTTCTTTGAAACAGTCATGCTGTTAAGAGGTTTATGAGCTGTTATCTTTCAGATATTCATGTTTGCTCTTCTTGGTTGAAGACCCATAGGCATTTTCAAATAAGTCTATCAATGTGATCCTTGGGTCCAGAGTCACTGAGAGGACTTGGTTTTCCAGCAGTCTACAAGTGTCCAAACGCAGAGAGGTTGCTAGTACTCTGTCAATGTTGGGTGTTGTTTGCAGGGCCAGAACTTTCTTTCCAAAGGATTGCAGGCTTCCTTTGGACATCCACTTCTGGAGCTTCTTGATATATACCTTCAGGTGGCCTGTGGAAGGGCAGGTCCTCAGCTTGGTCCTCTTTGCTGCTGCATGGGATCCTAGAAGCAGCTTTCTGAAAAGCAAGATTGTTAGCAACTGTGAGGCAGGAGGAGTGGCGGCCACTTCAGGGACCACAGCTGTCTTCCACTCAGTCCATCCTGCCTCCACATGCCTGGGCCTCTTCTTCTGTGCCAAGGCTGGGATTCCTAAGGCTTTTGCTATGTCACACCCCCATCTGTGGACTGAGGGGCCAGTCCTCCTGAATCAACTCTAGAAGGATTGCTATACTGCAAATTTTGTTTTAAGTCAGCAATGGACACTCCAATTACACTAGACCTTGTCAAAATTTAGCTCATGTATACCATGTAAAACCACAAGTAAGCCAGCATGCCACAAAATACTTTACCTGGACACCAGGGGGCTGTGGAGGTCTGCTTTCTATCTTCACAGAGAAGGGTTCTAGAAGGTGATTCTCACTGAAAATAAAAATAGATTTAGACAAAGTTTCCACAAGGACATGATTTTTGAGTGAAGATATATAGGACTGTACTGTAAATCTGACCAACAATCCATGGTTGAAGTCCTCATAAACCCTAGAGATGAATCTACTACTAATATGGTGATAAATGGACATAGTATCAAATTGCCTTTTAAATACATATCTCTATATTTAATACAAATAATATTATACTATAGATTAGTGCAGCTCTCAGACTTCATCAGAAAAGCTTCTTTGTGTAGTGTACAGCAATAAACACACAACTAACGATTAGTCAAAGTGCAGAGAAAAAAAATGCCTGTGTAGGGCTCAGCCATAAAGAAAACATCTTTATCTCACACACATACAGAGAGAGGGGGAGAGAGAGGGGGAAGGATGGGAGTGAGATGTAGAAGGGGAGGAGCACAAGGAGGGAGGTAGGGATGGAGGGAGAGAGAGAGGGAGAGAGAGAGAAGAAAATAGGTTCAGGGACTACCTATGAGGAAAGGGTGAAGAGATTATAAGAATCAGAGGTCAGGGAAGACAAGAGCAAAACACTTTCATCTGGACAGGACAGGACTTTTGCATTCATGAACTCAACAGCTGTGGTTGCCTACACCAGACCTGCACAAGATCAAGCCAGATAGCATTTCCGCATGAATGGGGGAGAGACACAGAAGCCTCCATTCCTAGCTAAAGAGCTATTGACAGTTGATGGCTACTCTACCCAGCAAGGGGATGGTTTTCTTAGGGGTGTGACTTCTGGCTTCCCATAGGCTTCCCATGCTCCAGGGCATGTCCTCACACTCATGTATGTATGGGCAGCACTAACTCAACTAAGTGGGTAATAAAAATAAAAAGAAGGAAGAAAGGAAGGAAGGAAGGAAGGAGGGAGGGAGGGAAGGAAGAAAGGAAGGAAGGAAGGAAGGAAGGAAGGAAGGAAGGAAGGAAGGAAGGAAGGAAGGAAGGAAAGAAAAGAGGACATAAATTTGGAGGTAGAGGCATCTGGAGGAGTTGGACGGGGGGACACAAAGATGAATATGATTGAAATACATTGCAAGCATGTGTGAACTCCTCAAAGAAAAAAGAAAATACTAAATTTTTAAATTGATTTGTTTATATTTTTTAGCAAATCTAGACCCATGTCTCCCCCATCCCCCACCCCACCAGAGCTCATGCATTCTGCCAAACATGCTTTTCATCTCTTTCTCAGTCTTTCTCAATATTCTCTATGTGGAAGTTGACTGTTTTGAGCAGAAGTTCACTGCTTCAGTCACTTCTTTGATGCAGTCCTTTCTGCTGTTGTTGTTGTTTCCAATATGAATCACTCCCAACTCTTTTGGACAAAAGCTCAAGGGGCCGTGCACAATACTTACAACTAGGTCATTGGCACTAGCATCCACAGATGAGGGATACCATTCGTCGTTTGTTTTTCTGGGATTGTATTACTTCACTCAGCATCATGTCCTCTAGATCCAGCCATTTTCCTACAAAGCTCCTGATGTCATCTTTCTTTACTGCTTGATAGAACTCCATTTTGTAGACATACCACATTTTCTCTATCCACTCATCAGTTGAGGGGCATTTGGGTTGGTTCCAGCTCCTTGCTATTGTGAAGAGAGCTGAAATAAACATGGCCGTGCATGTATCTCTGCGGTGGGGTGAGTCTTGAAGGTACATGCCTAGGAGTGGTATGGCTGGGTCAGGTGGCAAGTTCATTCCAAGTCTTCCAAGGGTTCTCCACACTGCTTTCCATAGTAGCTGTATGAGTTTACATTCCCACCAGCAGTGGATGAGTGTTCCACACAACCTCTCCAGCACTTGGTATCATTTGTTTTCTTGATCCTAGCCAGTCTTATTGGAGTAAGATGATATCTTAAAGTGGTTTTGATTTGCATTTCCTTAATTATTAGTGATGTTGAACACTTCTTAAGGTGTTTCTCAGCCACCTCTAACTCCTCACGTGAAGTCTCTGTTCAGCTCTTTGCTCCATCTATTGAGTGGGTCATTTGTTTCCTTTCTTCTTTGTTTTTTGAGTAGTTTATATATTCTGGAAATCAATGCTTTGTCAGATGTTTCTGCGGTGAAGGTTTCCTCCCACTCTGTGGGATTTCTCTTCACTTCCTTGATTGTTTCTTTTGATGTACAGAAGCTTTTGAGTTTAATGAGGTCCCATTTGTCAATTGTCGACCTTAATTCTTGTGCAGCTGCTGTCTGATTTAGGAAGTCTTTTCCTACGCCTATGTCTTGTAGTCTGCTGCCAACTTTTTCTTCTATCACCTTCAGAGTTTGGGGTTTCACGTTGAGGTCTTTAATCCATCTGGAGTTGACTTTTGTACAGGGCGAGAGGTAGGGGTTTAATTTCATTCTTCTACAAGTGGTGATCCAGTTTTGCCAACACCACTTGCTGAAGATGCTGTCTTTTCTCCATTGTGGCTTCTTGGCCCCCTTGTCAAATATGAGATGGCTGAAATTGTATGTGCTCAGATTTGGATCTTCGGTTTTGTTCCATTGGTCAACAGGTCTGTTTTTGTGCCAGTACCAGGCTGTTTTTATGACTATAGCCCTGTAGTATAGTTTAAAATCTGGTATAGAGATCCCTCCTGTGTAGCTCTTTTCACTCAGGATTGATTTGGCTATTCGGGGTCTTTTGTTTCTCCAAATGAATTTAAGAACTTTTGTTTCCAAGCCTGTGAAGAAACTCTTGGGGATTTTGATTGGGATTGCATTAAATCTATACAAGAGTTTCGGTAAAATGGACATTTTTACAATGTTAATTTTTCCAATCCATGAGCATGGGAGGTTTTTCCATCTGAAAATACTACATTTTTAAAAGCACACCAGCTGGGTGTGGTGGCTCATGCCTTTAATCCTAGCACTTGGGAGGCAGAGGCAGGTGGATCTTTGTGAGTTCAAGGTCCGCGTGGTCTACATCGTGCACGTTCCAGGACAGCCGGAGCTGCAGGGTGACCCTGTCTCAAAAGGAATAAAATAAAATAAAAATAAAATAAAATAAAATAAAATAATAAAATAAAAAAAATAAAAACACGTCAAAGAAATGCCAAAGTTTAACATACAAATATTTGAGGAGAATGAGCAAAAGCAAGAAGAAAAGGTTCCCATATGGAAACATGTTCAGGGTATTTCTGGAATAATCTTCTCTGCTAGTTTCCTTTTTTAGGCTTGCTATGTCTTCAGGCTAGCGATTTGAACTTGTGATCCTCCTGTCTCAGTCTCCAGAGTGCTGGGACTACAGTCCTGTGGACCACGCTTCTCTTCCCCCTCCCTGTTTCCCTTGAAGACTGGAGAAGAGACTATAACATAAACATCCTCAGCATTCATAACTATCTCATTAAACATTTTTTAATTTGTTGATCCTTGGACAATTTGAGCATCAGTTTGGAATCTTTTCTCCAGCTCCTCTTCTATGATCAGTTGAGGACAGTAGTGTTACCATCACTGAGCAGTTCAGGCGCCCTGCTCTGAGCCATCGCTTCTCCATGGTTGATTCTTGTCTCCAGCAGGCCCCTCAGTGCTGCACCATGGCTGACAACACTCTGAGATGCTCTTCATAACTAAAGAAAGTTATACCACCTTATCCCTCAGGCATGAGAAATGGGAAATACAAATCCTGTCTCAAAGAGGTTTGGGTATTTATGTCAGATAGTGATTCTCAAATGGGTAACACAGTGCTTCGCACATGGCATCTTAAAAAATATCAAGTTTCTTCTTCTTAGTAAAGCCTGTCTTTCCTTCAGTGTTCAGGTCTTCTCTCAACATAGGTTTACTGATGGAAGCTTCTAGAATCTTAATTCTCTCTCTCCCTGAAGGCAGCCATATTTCTGTCCATCCTGTTGGACTACAGGAACACACTTAGAATGCTGAACAAGTACATATAAGCCAGAGTGAGGTTTCCTTTTCCTTTCCCTAATGGGAAATAATTTTAAGTGTTTTTGTATGTTAATTTCTACTGTGGATAATTTCAGAAATAGCTAAGTTTTAACATTTTCATTAATTTTTCTATTGACTTTTTGGATTTTTTTTAATAAATTCTGAATTTGAGTCCTTTACATAAGTTCCTTTGCAGAAATGGTGCAGTGGTGCAGGCCTGTATTCCCAGCTTTTTAAGCTTTTTAAGAAGAATCAGACAGGAGGGTCGTGAAGCCAGCAGTCCCAGGCTTTCCTGGGCAACATAACAAAATCTTGGTTCTCAAAGAAAGAAAGATGAAAGAAAGGAAGAAATACAGGAAAGAAGGGGAAAGGGGAAGAAGGAAAAGAGGGAGGGGAAGAGAAGCTTGCTGACACAGGACTCTAATCCCAGCTTTCTGGAGACTGAGCGAGGAGAACCATGAGCCCAAAGCTCCAGCCCAGAGACGTAGCAAGACACTGCTTAAAAACCAAAACGGTGATTAATAAAGGAGTAAGAAAGGGAGGAAATGGAGGGAGCAAGGGGAGAGAGGGAGGAGAAATGCACACTGGAGTATGACATTCCAGTCTGCGCATGCGCCTCACACCTCCAGAGTCCTTCAAGAGGGCCCCTGGCTCTGTCACCCTGCTGACCTTGGACTCCCAGTCTTTCCACTTCAGCCTTCCAACTAGCTGGGCTTACTTGCACCTGCCCAATTTGACTGATTTGTAACAAGGAAAATAAAAATTTACTTGATGTTCATAAGAAGAAAGGTTGAAAGTTCTATCAATTTTAATTAAAAATTTAAAACATGTTTTTCTTTGCCGATTTCCATGGCTTCTAGCGAGTAGGCAAGTGTTATTCTGAAAGGTTTTTTTTTAAGGATACAGTACATAAACATTCTCAGGCTATTAGCAAGATATTTCTGTTGTTGATACTTAACTATGTTCTTCAAACATGTATTTGCCTTCATTTACCTGCTTCCAATTCTTCCACCAAAACCAGAATTGTGGACTTGCAGAACTGTTTATTAAACCTCCCAGCATTCCACATAACATTGTTCCTGAATGATCTTCACTAAGGAAAGTTCAGTGTCTCAGGAAGTTGCAGTGCTTGTAATGAATTAAGATATTACCAGACAGGCAGCAGAACAGATAGCTATTAAAAACGGCTACAATCATGAGATCTCTGTGGAAACAATGATGTTAATGGCTGGTAGTGTGATTTGAGTATAAAATGACCTTACAAAAGCCTTGTGTACTGTAGATTTGATCCCTGGTACGGTGTTCAGAGGTGGAGCTTGGGGGAAGTGATTGGGTCCTGAGGGCTCTGCTCATAAACGGACTCCTGCACTGAAGTTACATAGATTCATGACATTATTGATCTGGTGGAGCTTGCAGAAATGTGACCTCACAGGACACAGGTCACCAAGAATACATCTGTCCCCAACACTTCCTCTGCAGCTCTCTGCTTCCTGAGGGGACACTTATGTGCCTCAGGTTCCTGCTCCATGACATTCTTCCTTGCCTCAGAACCAAAGGAATGAATCAAGCTATTTAGGATCTAAACCTCTGACAACAAGGGCCAAATCAATCTTTCCTCCTTTTCAACAGTTTCTCAAGGGTATTTGTCATGTGATGAAAAACTAACATGATAGCTATGAAATTTCCTTCTCACTGATGAATATATTTATGCATGTATTAACCATGGTTTACTATACTCATTTGCCTGCATGTGGCAACATGAGATGTGCTAATGAGGATCTTCCCTCTCATTACATCACAGCAAACTCCAGAATCTCCATAGGAGAGTGAAGATCAGTAACAAGAGGCATGATCTAATATGTGGATAAATGAACTTTGTACATTCCTTAAAGCAGAGGGTTAGCATGTTTGAGGATGAGTGAGGAACAGGTACATAATAGTAGCAGCAAGTACGAGTCTTCCATTACATTCATTTGTATGTTACCTGTTGCTAAATGAGAGGCATACAAATGCCCAGTAGACAAAGGGGACCCTTGGCAGCTTTGTACCATCTCCCCTTCACTATTTGGAAGTATGTACCCCAGAATTTACTGTATCTATCTGTTTTGGAGATGGGCATAAAGGAAATTATGTAAGACTTGGAAGATAGGTGTGACACAATATCCGCCTCTGATATGCTGTGCAGTCCGACTCCAGATAGTCACTTGCTGCCACCAATCTGCCATCCCAACTTAATGTTAGCTACCAACTCCTTCATCTTCTCCAATGCTTTCAACTAGCTTTACTTTGGGCCAAGTATGTGGGCATGTGACCTCAAGCATCACTACTTCTGATGGTGAACTACCAAATGGCACTGAAGAGGGTAAGGGACAGACAAGTTTTACTTTGTCCTTGTATGCTCCAGTTGTCCTTCTGGGTCTCACTCTAACTTCACAAGTCACAGTTCACCCACATATTTGTCCTCATCTGCCATTTCTTCCCATAGGTAGGCTTAACTGACTTTCAGGAAAGATCAATTCTACATGCAAAGACAATAGTTCTTCAGAGACTTTTCCCAAAGCCCCAGCAGATGCATGGGGCTTCCAGCCTTTCTTAGTCTAGATCACTCAGGGTGTTTCTTCTTCTCTCATTATTCCAAGTGACATGAACCTGGAGGCTAAGAGCTAAGGAAGTGATTTTCATTTCTATTCCAAACAACTGTACTTGTGTGATATGTAACTGAAAATTACCATTTCAAATTATTGTGGTGCAAGTTGTTCAACTTTAGACAACTTTACATCAAAAACTCAAGACAGAATGACAGAATATATTAAAAGGAGGTAGCTCCTGACACCTGTTTCCAAAACAGATGGAAGGAGGTTTTACTTAGAAATAAGTCCTCTGATCAAGACCACAGACGAAGCAGCCACAGTGCTACCTTCTGGCCTGGGCTCGGCAGGTGTGCAGCGGGCTGCCCTGGCCTCCAGCCACAGGCCAATCTCTCAGGGAGAGCCTGGGTTTTTGCTCAGCTCTTACTATCACTTCAAACACAGTGAGCTCCTGGAGAGCACAGAAATACTTTGCTGAATCTCCCAGCTGTAAGTTTGAAATGGTGAGGCTGATGGAGTTAGTTGATTTCTGGAGGAAGACAGAATAATGACTGTTCTTTGCATTCTGACCAGAAGAACTCTGATGAATAAGGAAAATCATCTCTCCACTGGGAGGTTGCTTGTACCAAAAAAGATGGAATATCCTCTCTTTTGTCTCATATGAACATTCCAGGGTGACTGCTTCTCCTTCCCACCTGAATGTCACTGGCTGGACTTGAGCCACCTTCTGGGCCATGCTGGATCCTGTGGAGACAATCAAAGCTGATTCTTTAGTTCAGTGAATAAAATAATGTAATATTCAGAATTATTTGGTACCCAGAGACAAAGAAAACCACAGTAAGTTTGCATCTTTTCTGAAGTCCCTTTGCCTCCTAGGTCCCTGCGAAGCGCTCTATGCCTAGGTGCAAAGCTTCATTTTTAGCCATGTGTCACTCATCCTTACCAGAGAAAGTGAAGGCCAGGAACACATACAGCATGCTGGGGGGAGGCATGTGGCACAAACCTGTGTTCTGTCCTACCTCAGAGTTCAGTGTCTCTGTGTGTGCCTGGCAGTGTATTTACATAAGCCTGGGTTGTTCTGGGCTTCTGTGGTGTTGGTTTGCTACACTCACACCAGGAAATGGAGTTTCTTACACTCACAGACAACAGTGTCTTTGCAGGTTAGAAAAAGTGAGGCTCACCACAAACTGCTGCTTTGCCCTCACCTCTTTCCCTGGTAAGGTAGGGTCTAAAGTGCTGAGAAGGGCGCTGCCAGGGCCACATCCCCAGTGACTTGACACACCTTGATGGCCTTCATTGGAGTAATTTGAGGATTTGTTTAAAGTAAAACTTATTATGTTCCATAGACTATCTCTGTAGCTTCCATTGTGGTAACTCATTACACATATATTTATAACCATATATAAAGTTGTGAGGAAAAAGTCCCACAGAACTTTCCCACTCCCCATCAAAGGCACTCACCTCCCCCGCCTCAGCAATCACAGCACCTCTTCCCTCCTTCCTCACTGAGCTAATCAGCCTCAGAATTTGAGAAGTTATTGGGATGTTTGTGAAATAAAATATAATTTTCCAAAATCTGATGCTAAGCTACATTTGCTAATTTGCTAAATTATTGGATTGAGCACATTCTCTACTACTGTCTCCAGAAAAGAATTTCTATTTGTTTCTATTTGTTACATCACAACACCTAGAACTATTGAAACACATTCTGTGTAGCACTAATCTAAGAATTCAGTCTCTCTCATTAAATTCTGTGCATTTTTCTTTGTAAAATAACCTTAATAGGATGGGCAGTACTTGGATCTCATTTATGAAGGATACCATCCCAATAGTCAGCCTAATCCTCATATTCAATTACAGCAATATGAAACCTACTAAAGACATCTTTTTGTCTACACAGAACAATGAAGGAAGTTGAGCACTGTTTTCTGACCCAGAGAAGATCCTGATGGGGTAGATGTTTGAGCTGGATCTCAAACCACACATAGATTTCTCAGTAGAAAGGATGTATAAGGAAAATCCAGGCACAGGTTAAATGACTGTGGCTGGAGATTGGACCAGATAGAGCTGATAAAATTATAAATATACTTGAAAGAAGCTAAAGGCTAACATGTGCCTTCAAAATGATCCCTTTCAAAGTCAAATGTTCAAACCTAGGAATCTAGGATAGACAGATACAATTTAGATACACTATTATGGAAAGATATGCAGATATGTTTTTGATATGTAATTAAATTAAAGCATTATAGGAGATAATTTACTCAGTTATTAAAGGATAATCTCTGGTGAACTTATGACTGCACAGAGGAGAGACTGGTTTCCTCTGAAGCAGCAGTGGCCTTTTGTAGCAACACGGGGAGGTTACACTGAAGAGTTTCCCACAACTGCTTAATAGTTTGTATGTATAAGTGAAAGCACTGGAGTAAGCAATCAAGTCTTCCTCTGGAGCTGTAAGGAGAATTTTACCTTGCTGAGATCAGGTAAAAAACAAAGTTTAATAATCAGTGTTTCATCTCTGCCTATACTATGAAGTACATGCAACTACTGGGCTCTCCCACTGCAATATATGCTGTTCCTGATATGAAAGCAAAAAGCATTTAGTTTGCTCCAATAAGAATGAACAGAAATAGTTGCATGGCCAAGCTAAGCACATGGGGGATATTTGTTGAGCATTGACAGACAGCAACACTTCATGTCCTGACTAGCCATTCATACCTGTTCTCCTATGAAGAGTCAGATCAATTATTTTTCCCATTCTTAAATTTAAATTGGATTGTTTGTTCTCATAGAATTAAACTGTAAGAGCTTTTGCATGTTTCATTTAAAACCCTTTGAAGATTATTAAATACTCCCTCCTATTACTGGTTAGCCTTGTTTTTTAAATTTTTATTTCAGATGCAATGTGCCAAATGTCTTGATATACTGAGCAGAAAATTAGAATGTCTATTAATAATAAGGGGATATCTGTCATCATATAAAATCTTTTTCATATATCAATGCATGATAACTCTCGCTGAATGAACTCACAAGTTTATAGGCAGCACCACAAGCTAAGTAAGTGCATCTTTCAGAATCTCAACTTAAAAAATAAAACAGAGAGCTGGGTGTGGTGGTGCACACCTTTAGTCCTAGCACTTGGGAGGCAGAGGCAGGTGGATCTTTGTGAGTTCAAGGCCAGCCTGGTCTACAGAGTGAGTTCCAGGACACAGCTAGGGGCTACAGGGAGACCTTGTTTCGAAAAGACAAAAATATATTGGAGAAATATTTTTGTCTTTTCGAAACAAGGTCTCCCTGTAGCCCCTAGCTGTGTCCTGGAACTCACTCTGTAGACCAGGCTGGCCTTGAACTCACAAAGATCCACCTGCCTCTGCCTCCCAAGTGCTAGGACTAAAGGTGTGCACCACCACACCCAGCTCTCTGTTTTATTTTTTAAGTTGAGATTCTGAAAGATGCACTTACTTAGCTTGTGGTGCTGCCTATAAACTTGTGAGTTCATTCAGCGAGAGTTATCATGCATTGATATATGAAAAAGATTTTATATGATGACAGATATCCCCTTATTATTAATAGACATTCTAATTTTCTGCTCAGTATATCAAGACATTTGGCACATTGCATCTGAAATAAAAATTTAAAAAACAAGGCTAACCAGTAATAGGAGGGAGTATTTAATAATCTTCAAAGGGTTTTAAATGAAACATGCAAAAGCTCTTACAGTTTAATTCTATGAGAACAAACAATCCAATTTAAATTTAAGAANTCTACCTTAAGTAAACTCTTCATTTCATAAGTTTCCCTGGTCACTGGATTTTCTCACAGCAACAGAAAAGTAATTAATACAGAAATTGGTACTGAGAGTGGGTGTTGCTGTGAAGAACCTGACTTTGTGCATTTTTGGAGAAACATGGAAGACTGAATGTTTGGAGTACAAAAGATGGTGATTGCTGTAATCAGAGCTTAATAGGCCATTCTGGTAGGAGCCTGGAAGAAAGTAAGTAGTGCTAAGAAAATCCTAGATCTTGAAGAAAATAAGGATGTAAACTGCAACTGGAATATTTTGACAAAGATTCTGGCTGGAGTCTTCCATAGCCTAAAAGCTTGCTTGAGACTAAGTTGAAAAGTAATGGATTAATTTCTTTGATGGAGGAAATGTCAATACAGCCTAACGAAGAAATGATCACATGACTATTAATGGTGAATATTACGCATATCTACCATGAAAAAAGATCAAGTGAGGCAGAAAGAAATGCAAAATGTACAGTTTGGACCGAAAGAGATCTCTAAGAAGATTAAAGTGGGAGCCATAGTATCTGTTAAAGGAGAGGCTCTTCTTGATAAGGAGGTAGGATAGGCCTAGGGCAAGACCAAACCCAAATTGTGAAAGGAAAATATTGGGGATCAGAGGAGTTCTACTCCTGGAAAACCACAGCATAGAAAAGCTCCTAGGGTGGCTGGAGAGATGGCTCAGCGGTTAAGAGCACTGACCGCTCTTACAGAGGACCCCGGTTCGATTCCCAGCACCCACATGGCGGCTAAGAACAGTCTTTAACTCCAGTTCCAGGGGAATCCGACACCTTCTTCTGACCTCCTCAGCATCACATGACTCTGGTGCACCAACCTACATGCAGACAGTACACTCAGACACATAAAATAATAAATAAAAAATTTAAAAAAGAAAAGCTCCTAGGAATGAGGATGAAGCGGGATAGAGTCCTGGGGTGGACAGCACCAGAACTCGGCAGTGTTGTGTACATGGTGCTGGTTTGAAAGGCATGGAAGTTGCAAGAGTGAAGGGTCAACAATTCTTCCTCCATTGTTTCAGAGATCTGCCAAGGCAAGCAGTGTTCATCAAGGGTGTCACTGCATAAAAAAAGCCAGACAGGCCATTGTGTGAAACCGTGAGAGTGAAAATTGATTGGCAGTGGAGAAGCCAGGAATATGTTGGAGATGGTGGAGTCCTGAGACCTCTGCCAAGGAGAGCTGCATACAAGGAGTGGTACCAGCCCAAGAGAGATGCATATGCTGCAGACAACAAAGCTGGAGGTTTAACCTTAAGACCTTTGGGATTAAAGTCCCAGCAGTCAGGCATGGAACTACTGGACTCCTGATGCCCTGCTGGTTTTCAGTCTTCTTTTGGTCCAGTATTTCCTCACTAAGCTCCCATCCCTCCCTTTTGGAAGGAGAATGTGTGTTAGATTGCATTGCCCATTGATTTTACAGGGGCTTACAGTTAAAAGATTGCTTAGAGTCTGAAAAGAGACTTTGAACTCTGGACTTCTGAATAGTATTGATATTGGTAAAGACTATGGGTCTTTAAGGTTAGACTAAAAATATCATCATGAGTGAGTGGAATGTGGTGGTTTGAATAAGAATGTCTCTCATAGGATCCAAGTATTTGGAGATTTTTTTCCCTACTTGGTGACATTCTTTTGGGAGACTTTAGAAGGTATGGCTGTGCTGAAGGAAGATATCACTGGGGGTGGGCTTGACAGTTCTTAAGCCTTGCAATTTTCCAGTCACTCTGCTTCCCATATCTGCTTGAAGCTATGAGAGTTTAGCTTTCTGCTCCACCTCACGCCACCTCACCATGCCTCCCTGCCATGACTCTGACTCCTCTGCAACTCTGAGCTCAAATAATCTCTTTTGTTCCTATAAGAAAATAATGTCTAGTTGTGATGAAACATAACCTGTAATCCCAGATCTCAGAATGTTGAGACAGGAGGATCATTCCTTTCAGGCCAGCCTTCCTCAACAAAACCAAGAAGGAAGGCAGTAAAGGAAAAAGTTAAAAGAGTAAAGACCCAGAAAAAGAATGAGAGAACAATTTCAAAGAAGTCAAAAGACTAAAGAATAAAAAAAACAGAGCTGTGGAACTAAACAAAAAGTTTTCAAAAGAAGAAATACAAATGACTAATCAAGAAGATAATCAACATCCTCAGCCACCAGTGACATGTAAATTATAACTGCCTTGAGACTTCATTACATCCCATTCCGAATAGCTCTCATCAGTATATCAAGTGACAACTAATGCAGGTGAGGAAGGGGAGAAAGAAGAACCTTTCATTCAGTGTTGAAAACAGTATAAACTGATGAAACCACTGTGAAAATTAGTGTTAAGGTTTCACAAAACCTACAAATAGAACCATTATATGACCCAGCTATATCATTCTTCAGCATAAAACTGAAGGACTCCACATCCTACTACAGAGACACTTGCTCAACCATGTCCATTGCAGCTCTATACAAAATATGTAGTAAAGAGAACCAAACTGGATGTTCATGAAAAGAAGTATGGATGATGGAAATTTAGTGATGGACAGATAGATAGATAATTAGATATAGAGATACACAAAATATAGAGATATTGGCATAGATATGATAGATAAAGATATAGATAATGAAATTTTATTCATTCATTTAAAAATGAAATCATAAAAAATGTAAGAAAATGGATGCAGCTGGAAAATATTGTCTTAAGCAAGTTGTCCCAGCCTCAGAAAGACAAATGCATGATCTTTACTATGCTAATCATATCATCTAACTTTGATCTGTGTGGTATCTGAGTGTGTGTAGATATCCGTGAGACGGGTTAGGAAAGAAGCTTCAAGGGAGAGGAAGGAAAAGGTAATGGAAGGGTGATTATAAAGTTGAAGGGGGGAAACTGGGGAAATGATGGTTTAAGTGGGAACAGGGGAAGGGGAGGTGCAGAAGAGAATGTACTGAGGGCTCAACCAAAGTTAGGTGTGTATGACAATGTTGTATTGAAACTTGCCATTTTGCAAACTAAAAAACAAAAGTTACAAAATTAATGTTTTTAATTGGAAACATATTTAAAGCAAGATTGGAGGAGTGCTGTGGAGATGATGGTTGTGTTTGTTGCATCCTGTGGTGAGGTTCTTGTTCATGTGCATATCTTAATTTCACTGGGATGTGTACATTAAATGTGTGCATTTTTGTGCATGCCTCCATAAAGAATTTTTACCTTGTTTTCATTATGCTTTTTATTCAGAATAAAATAACCTATAACAAAATGTTTTCCAAACACACACAGGAAGGGGGTAGGGTAGAAGACTTCCTTGGCCATCCGACCCCAGCCCCTAGCCCACGTGGTTTTGGCAGCAATAAGGGAAGTAGGGGAATGCCCCCCCAATAAAAACAGTAAAACGGTATGTGTATGTGTGGAAGAAGGGGGCAGGAAAAGTGAGGTCAGTACTGGGAATGCCGCGTGCGAGAGGCCATTTCATAACATTTCTTGTTGATCAAGCCACCTGGACAGCTTCTTTGCCCAGCATCCGGACTAGTGCCTTGGCTGCGATGGTGAAACTGAAGATGGGGGCTCTCTGCTGCTCTTGGTACAAAGATCCATAGTAAATTCCCCTTCTTGCACCAGTGAGTCCTGGATCACAGGACATTTCTGGGTCCCAAGTGTCAGCCCATTCATGACAAAACTTGACTGCTCTTTGCCAACCAGTACAGCAACATCAGCTTGATAATGCTAAGGAAGGATTTCCCAGGTACTGCAGGCCAGATGGAGGCCAAGTCCTTGTGGCCTATGAAGGCCCTGTCCCGACAAGTCCCATGAGGGATGGGGAGTGGCGCAGCTCTGGGCACAGGCTGCCATCTTAAAGTAGCTCTGCTGGCTGGTCAGTAGCCCTCACACTGCAACTTCTCAGTGAAGAAAATCAAAAGTTGGAACATTTTAGCTAAACCAATATTATGTCTTCCCTTCAGAACCAGTCACTTTCATAATGTTTAGAACACATTCCCAGTGAATCAAGCCCTCCCTCCAACCACTCTCAATTTCCTTTGCATCTCACAAGCAGAACTCTCCCCCTGTGGTCTGTGTTCTTTCTCAGTGTTGCTGGGGATCAGTAGGTTTGGGTGCAGGCTGCAGGTGTCTGGGGAGCACTGTGTGCTCACTGCACAGAGGTAGACAGCAGAGTCACTAGGCTGGACGTCTCTGATGTGCAGGGAAAGCTGTTGTTTAGCTTTGTTGAGCTCAGCTCTAAACCTGCCTTCTTCTTTGTCACCACTGGAGAATATGGAGATCAACAACTCAGGGCCTTTTCCAGAATGCTGTCTGTACCACCTAAAGTAATCAGAAGCACTGTCACTATAAGTACAGTTGAGCGAGTCTGTGGCTCCCTCTGGAAAGCTGAGGGATGCAGGAAGCTGCTCCACCTTCTGCTGGCTGCTCACCCCTGCATAGAAAGACAAAGATCAAAGAGGACTGGTTGGATTTGGATGTTCATTCCAGTAGGTCTTTTCATAGCCTCCCACCTGGATTTGAAATTAAAAGCATCTGTTGCTACCCAGGAGGCTGGAGTAGGTAACAGTACCTACATCACCTATCAAATGTTATGTTCCCAAAGAAATGCCCAAACTCACGGTTACACTGAAGCCACAGGGTCACTAGGAAAACACTCCAGGACTTCATCACTGTCTCCTTCCTCTTTTCACCGAAGATTCAGATTTTGAACTTTAATATCTTCACATTCAGAAGTTTCCAAATTCTCTGCTTTAGGAGACATAAAAAGTTTGATTTGCAACTAGAAAAAAGGTTCTTTTCACCACCAAGACAACATCTAGTCCCTCCTCTCCTCCCCTTCCTCTTCTCTCCCCTCTCCCTCTCCCCTCCCTTTCCCCCACTTGAGGACCTTCCCCAAAGCGCTTGAGAAAGCACTGCCATCTTGTGGTCTATGGATAGTGCTCAAAGAAATACTCAAAACATAAACACTTCTAATGTAACTATTTAAAAGTAATGTCTCTGAGACATCAGTTAATTGAAAATTTTAGAGACATTTGATCCAAGTTAATGTGGGGAGTGAAATGTGTATCCGTGTATGTATTCACCAAATGTCAACTTATTTCTCAATAACAATACTTGTTACACACTGGATTGTGGTTAAGGGCACTGACTGCTCTTGCAGAGGATTTGGGTTTGGTTCCCAGCAACCACATGATGGTTAAAAGCTGTCCTTAATTCCAATTTCAGGGGATCCAAATTCTTCTGCCCTCTGTGGTCATTGCACAACACAGATACACTTAAATTCAGGCAGGCATTACACTCATAATAAAAATAAATGAAATTTTAAAAGCAGAATAGTTGTTACAAATGACGAATCACTTGCACTGAAACATCATTTATTGAAACCTTCTATGGAAATCCAAGGCTTCTCTGATGGAGATGAGAGCTATACTAATGCACACATATAAGGATAAGTATTTAGAAGGCTCTGTCCACTTAGCAAAATAACACTAATAGGTTATTCCCCAGGCTGTATGACTTTCTGATCCATGGGCAATTGGCCATGTTTACAGCCCCAGGTATGAGATTCCTACTGTGGTAAGCATCATAAATCCAACCAGAGAGCTGTTAGATAGTTCCAAAGCATCAGCACCAATAATGCACAAATGGGGACATCTTTCCAGGCCAGGTATTATTATGGTTTGTGGGGTTAGCACCTGGGTAATACTGTCAACAACTTTTGTCCCCCAGCAGCTTGCAAAGCATCTTCCAGTACGAAGAAAGCAGCCATCAGTAAGGAACCTTCCAGGTCAGAGCTAGTTTGAATTCTACAGCTCCTGTGACAATATGTGTGGTATTTAAAACAGTAGGTTCTTGCAGTCAGGTTCTGGAAGGTTTGATCAAGAGTAACGGAATAGCCTATATTGTTTTGGATATCTTTGGACTACCCTTGACCAACAACTTGAAGGGAAGTACCCCACACCTGGCCCTGGGCTGATTGAGAAGTGATGGCCTCTGGGAGGAGCTTATACCTCCGTATATGGAAACCCCAGGTTAACTCATCACATATACTAGGAAGCTTATAAAATAGTAAGTTTCATATGACATAGGTTCTTTATTCAAACATTCTCATCCACTCTCTCTGCCTGACCCTCTCACTCCCACTTCCCCATGTCATTTTTTACTTTAATTTTATTCTTTATTTCTAAGAATGTTTGCCTGCATGTATGTCTGGGCACCATGTGTATGGGGTGCCCAAAGAGGCTGGAAACCAAGGAACTGGAGTTACAAATGGTTGTTATCTGCCATGTGGGTGCTTGACAATTGATCTTAGGTCCTCTGCAGATCATCCAGTCCTCTTAACAACTAAGCAATCTCTCTAGTCCCCCTCTTCCCCAATTCAACTATTTTCTGCCCTACCATTATGCCCCTTTCTTCTTTATACTATTTGTATTCTAATATGCCCTTCTTAAGCTCTTTCTGTCTCCTCTAATAGCCTCTTTCTTATTTCCTGGCTTCTATAGGTACTCCAGGTTAAAACTATAAATCTAAATATTTGATGCTAAGATTCACATATGAGTAATCACATATCACTCTGGGTAACATCTTTCAGTAGAATCTCTAAAGTTTTATTTATTTCCCTTTAAATTTTATTGTCTGATTTTAATTAGATGAAGAAGAAAATTCATTTGTGAGATTCTTGGATGCTGCTATGCTTGGCAACAGTGAGCTGTACATGATGAATTAATGTCAGACACATGGAACACACTCAGGGAGGGAAGTTTTTACTAGGGAAAAGCTGAGGGAACTCTGTGCTTCACACAACTTTCAAGATTAGAAGTGGACACTGAAGGCAGCAACTACATCACAGAGATTTCTGACAGCATTGTCCCCACAGTGGCTGGCTTGTGATACAAGCTTCAGTCTGCCTTCCATCTCAGTTAAGCCAGGAGATTCTGCATGGAAAGTCTGGGAAAATCAGTCAACTTCATAAAGTTAGGATGTGGATAAGTCAGAATCATTAATTTCATTAGTAATCAATTTCTTATTTTGAAATAGTTCATGAAACTCACATAATCATATGAAATAATACAATAATAACAGAAAAAAACTAAAAAGGGAGAAGAGAGGAATGAACCAATGGACTAATGAACTCATGAAAGAGATTACATTTGTCTGCTTTCTTAGGGAGAGTTGAGGTTGGAGGATGGAGAACATGCTCTCAGCTGTTTGGAGGCATGGGTGTTGGGACTTATTTTTCATGGATACTCAGCTTGAATTCATGATCAAAACAACCTTGAAATTTTCCATCATATAACAATTTCCATAAAGAAACTATCAAAAAAAGAAACCATTGGTGTACTTTTGAAAATGGGACAAAGCTAAAGACATTGACACTTGAGAAATTAGGCATCTTTCAAAGGGAGAAGACAGTAATCTAAAAGCGGAAAAGATGAGAGGGCAGAAGAGAGAGATTGAAGAAGAGAACAGTTCTGTTCAGAAATCTGCCTCTATGACTCACGGGTCTTCCTTGTGACCCTCCAGCATATTTTTCATATCACTCTGTTCTAATAAATACTGCTAGTCATCTTCCCATAATGCAAAAGGTGCCACACTTGTCCACATTCTTCTTTTTTCATTTTAAATGTTCAAGCCTATTTCTTCACTTCTCCTTATGAACCAAGCAGCAGCTAGGAACTCTCTTCCTTGGCTTCTTTGTACAAGTAATTCTCACTCTCCCAGGATAGATTCAGAAAAGTGTGAAAGCTTCTTCTATAGTTTTTTCAATTACAAAAGAAAGAAAACAAAATTTTACATAGGACCCATTATTATTATATTATTATATATTATTATAAGCCCTAATATTCACTGCAACTCCCATCAGTATTTTCATCAAGACCCCAGAATTAAAATCAAAGATTTCCCCTTGTATTTTACAGTAATAAAACACTAAAAGACCAGAGGGAAAGCAGTGAGTAGTGAGAAGATGCAGAAGTGTCAGACTACAAATGCTCAAGATGTGAAGTTAAGATGGATAAAATAACATAATACTTTTATAACTGTGAGGATGTCTGTGGAAAAAACAACAATGAAATTCAATTCCTCACTCACTGTCTAAATTATTCTTAAATGGTTACTCTAACTGATGTAATTATTACAGATTTCCATCTTGTCATTATTCTAGTCAATTCTTTTATTTATCAATAATGTATCAGACTCTTTCCTAAACAGAAGTACTTAAAGCCAGACAAAATATTTTGATAAATTTTGATCAGCATATTTAGTTCTAGAGAAAGAATTTCTAGGAAAGTCATTACGAAAAACTCACCAGAGAAGACTATGCCTTTTGCTTTCTGTGATAGTTAAGAGATAAAATGATGAACAAACTCTTCTTGCTTGTGATATTCCCCAACGCACACAGCCTTCCCTAGGTGCAGTCAACCTCAAGTCAAACTCTGAAGACTTGATTATAATGGATAACAACCCAGACTTCCCATGTATAGCACGACCAACTAAGTCTTGGAAAATTCTAGCAATAAGCAGAATGTGTCTGAGACTAAGCTCATCAGATAGAAGATATTCCAGAGAAAAATGAGAAATTGTTGTAAAGGTCCCTGAGTCTGTCCAATTTTCCTTCTCTCCTAATAAATTAGAAGGAGATCCTTCAAAGACCACAGGAGAGTATGACATGTATACTCTATGCTAGCTGCACTGTTAGGGTCTATTCTCTCCTCTCAACCTCCAGTCTTATCCTAGAAGCAGTGGGGTTGAAGCCACACAAGATTGTATCCAGCCTTAAGTGGGTTCTGGGGATCAGCTCCTCATGCTTTTGTGACAAGTGCTTCTAAATACTCAACCTGGATCCCCTTGAGTCTGAGAACTCAACTGTCATGGGTGTTTGTGTTCAGCTCCCCCTGCAGCCTCAGACACTGTGTCACTCAGAGCACAGAAGTACACAGCAGAGTCGCTCCAATGTGCAGAGTCTTTCCTCAGGTGGAAGGAAGAGTTACTCTTCTTAAATTCAGCCATGAAGCCTTTGATCCCTTGAACTACTGGGTTACCTGAAATGTACTTAAGGAGAAGCTGGGGACTCTGACTCAGATACTGGACATACCAGAAGAGGAATGGTGTTCCACTATAAGAATAGGTGCATCTCAGCTCCAGAGAGGCTTCTTCAGAGACAGCGACATGGGCATTAGGCTGAGTCACTGACTGGGCTCCAGCATCTCCTAGAAATGAATGCTTGGTCAGTAACTGCAGAGCAGCCTTCTCTACAAACAGTAAGCATTCCTACAGAATCCGAGCATGTGGAGATCATAAGGAAGCTGTACTCACTCAAGATAAAATGAATCCCCAGCACTGGGAGGAGCAGCAGGCGCATGGCTGAGGGCTGGAAAGGCTGCAGGCTCTGTGTTGTTAAATCTCAGGAACAGGGCAGGAAAATGGCCAAGAAAAGAAAGAAAGCAAGAGCTTGACCAAATGGACAGCGGAACAATTCAGCTGACAAGTCTCTTGCTCAGATACAAACACAGAAAGCTGCTCAATGAACTGGATGTTTCCGTCTATGTGATTCTTGTCACTGTCCTCCGCGACACCACACACCTGGGCCAGCAGCAAGGAAATGACGCAAAGTGATGAAGACTTTCAACAGAAATAGCTCTCTAGTGAGTGCTACACCGCTCTCTGGAGGCCAGGTGAGGAACTAAAAGTCTCAAAGGGTCCTCAGCATATCCCCTGGTGTTCTTCTATTTTACAGGTCAAAAAGAAAACTATTCACACAACAACACCCAACCACACAACACACACTTTAATATCAACTTATATATATATATATATATACTATATATATATATATATATATATATTACTATATTTATTATATATCTTCTTTTCCAAATAAATAATGGCATAATTTCCCTAAAGTCCACTCGAAATGGGATGTATGCAATTAATAGAGTAATAGTTACTTCATTTAGAAGCCAGCTTATAAAATGTACACCAGACTTCAGATCCTAGTCCATGTGCCTTTGGAATGAGATCTGTTGCCTCAGGCTGAGTGTGAATGGCCAGTGCAGCCATGGTGTTGATGTGTGTTGGTAGAGGGATCCCCTTTGGTGGATGCTGTCATCACAGAGAGAAAGCTGAGAACCATGAAATGAGCACTGTCTCTGAGTGACCAAGTTGTAACTCTAGATGGGAAGGTTCTGCTCCTAGAGCTAGAGAAGCTGCAACAGGTGAACCCTCCAGGTCAAAAGGAATCACTGTCCTCTAAGAAAAGAAGCAGAAAATGACATAAAGACTTGGCCTGTTCTTCTGGGACAATGAAAAGCTTTGGCAAGTCAGAATGACTGATTCTAGGAGATCAGAATTTTTTCCTTTGTTCATCATTCTTCTTTTCTTCCACTAAAGATTTTCTTTTGGGGCGAAGGGTTTACAAGGCTGCCCATTCATGAAAATTTAGTCTATGAATATGAACTTTGATTCCTTTGTCTGTCTGTCTGTGTGTGTGTCTGAATGTATGTACAGATCGATAGATAGATGATAGATATATAGATGATAGATAGATGACAGATATATTGACAGATAGATGATAGATATAGATGGTATTTTTAGCACAGAGTTATGAAGCTGTTTATATTATGTTTGGATATGTGTTATCAGCTAAATGATTTACAAATATTTTTGCCATTGTGGGGATCTTTTTTGATGTTATTGATTATGTACTTTGAAGCATAAGTATCTGGCTTATCCTACAAATGTAAGATAAAAAAAGGTTTGACCAGCCCAGTGTCAGGAAGAATTACTCCTCTCCCTATGTTTAATCATGTATGTTTAATACCTTTGTTTCAACATTTCAAATCTAAGATCCATTTAGACTTACACTTTATGTACTCCATAAAAATAGATAATGTCATTCTCTCACATGTGACCATCAGTTTGTCCCTATTTTTCTCCTAATTAGAAAACTCCTTGGAATGGTCATCTATATTTCTATATCTAGTTCCTGCCTCTATTTTGTCTTAAACCTACCACAATCAAAATTTAATTCCTCCCTCCAGTACTGAAAGATCTTTTGCCCAGTGTCACCTATGACTTTTCAAATGTACAGTTCAATAACTACAAGTCAATGCACACAACTCTCAAATATGCTTGCAAAATAAAAATACTTTCAATCCTAAGGGATATTATCCAAAGGAAGAGTTAGTGGGATGTGACAAAAGTTTNCAAATAAATAATGGCATAATTTCCCTAAAGTCCACTCGAAATGGGATGTATACAATTTATAGAGTAATAGTTATTTCATTTAGAAGCCAGTTTATAAAATGTACACCAGACTTCAGATCCTAGTCCATGTGTCTTTGGAATGAGTTCTGTTGCCTCAGGCTGAGTGTGAATGGCCAGTGCAGCCATAGTGTTGATGCGTGTTGGTAGAGGGATCCCCTTTGGTTGATGCTGTCATCACAGAGAGAAAGCCGAGAACCATGAAATGAGCACTGTCTCTGAGTGACCAAGTTGTAACTCTAGATGGGAAGGTTCTGCTCCTAGAGCTAGAGAAGTTGCAACAGGTGAACCCTCCAGGTCAAAAGGAATCACTGTCCTAAGAAAAGAAGCAGAAAATGACATAAAGACTTGGCATGTTCTTCTGGGACAATGAAAAGCTTTGGCAAGTCAGAATGACTGATTCTAGGAGGTCAGAATTCTTTCCTTTGTTCATCATTCTTCTTTTCTTCCACTAAAGATTTTCTTCTGGGGTGAAGGGTTTACAAGGCTGTCCTTTCATGAAAGTTTAGTCTATGAATATGAACTTTGATTCCTTTGTCTCTGTGTGTGTGTGTCTGAATGTATGTATATATCGATAGATAGATGATAGATATATAGATGATAGATAGATGATAGATATATTGACAGATAGATGATAGATATAGATGGTATTTTTATCACAGAGCTATGAAGCTGTTTATGTTATGTTTGGAGTTGTGTTATCAGCTAAATGATTTACAAATATTTTTGCAATTGTGGGGCTCTTTTTTCATGTTATTGATTATGTACTTTGAAGCGTAAGTATCTGGCTTATCCTACAAATGTAAGATAAAAAAGGGTTTGACCAGCCCCGTGTCAGGAAGAATTACTCCTCTCCCTATGTTTAATCATGTATGTTTTATACATTTGTTTCAACGTTTCAAATCTAAGATCCATTTAGACTTACTCTTTATGTACTCCATAAAAATAGATAATGTCATTCTCTCACATGTGACCATCAATTTGTCCCTATTTTTCTCCTAATTAGAAACTCCTTGGAATGGTCATCTATACTTCTAGATCTAGTTCCTGCCTCTATTTTGTCTTAAACCTACCACAATCAAAATTTAATTCCTCCCTC
Source organism: Rhizomys pruinosus (assembly GCA_009823505.1). NCBI lineage: Eukaryota > Metazoa > Chordata > Mammalia > Rodentia > Spalacidae > Rhizomys > Rhizomys pruinosus. The sequence goes on from VZQC01012403.1 coordinate 1,524,867, forward strand.
CAGTACTGAAAGATCTTTTGCCCAGTGTCACCTATGACTTTTCAAATGTACAGTTCAATAACTACAAGTCAATGCACACAACTCTCAAATATGCATGCAAAATAAAAATACTTTCAATCCTAAGGGCTATTATCCAAAGGAAGAGTTAGTGGGATGTGACAAAAGTTTCACATTTATTAGCCATTAAGTAAAAATTCAATGAAAGTTTGAACAAGATTCACCAAATACATTAAACAAAAAGAAGAACATTTTTGAAAAATATACATTTTTAAATGTTTGGAGAATTTCATAATAAATAGTATGTATTTTATCATTTCCATATTGTACTCCAACATTGGAAATCCTCCTCTGTCCCTACTACATCCACTATCCACCTTTCGAATTCATGTCTTTTTCCCTCTTAATGTATACACACACACACACACACACACACACACACCAAGTACCTATTAGAGTCAAATCTGAAGGAAACGAACTCTCCTACTTTCAGCCACAGATTTTTTAGCCTCTTTTTAGCTCTTCAAATCAGAGTGGAGCCCTGCATGTCCTTTCCTATCATGCTGGAATGGACAAGCAGTCTTATGTGCATAGCCATTCTGTAGGGAGTTCATGAAAAATCCCTATCATGTCCTATTTCGCAGTCCTATCAGTCCTCTGGTTCTTCTACTCTTTCCACCTGATTTTCAGAAGTCTTTTCTGAGCCTTGGATATGGTAGTTGTGTTACACATTGTTCTAGTTTGTGTTCCATTGCTGTGACAAAACACTCTGACCAACCCCAACTTGGGGAGGAAAGGGTTTATTCACCTCACATCTCCTGGGTCACAGTTCATCACTCAGGGAGCCCAAGGCAGGAACTCAGGGCAGGAACCTGGAGGCAGGAGCTGAAGCACAGGCCATGGAGGAATGCTGTTCACTGGCTTGCTCCCCTGGCTCATGCCCAGCCCGCCTTCTTATACGGTACACAACAACCTGCCCAGGGTGGCACCACTCATTGTGGGCTGGGCCCTCCCACACTGCTCGACCATCAAGACAATACTCCACAGATGTGGCCACAGGCCAATCCAATGGAGCCAATTCCCCAATTGAGGCTCCCTCAACCCAGGTGTGTCAAGTTGACACTAAAGCTATCCAGCACAATTGACCCCTTGTCAACTTGACACACAAAACACATCACTATTAAACCACCACCTTTCCAGTTCTTATCCCCAAAGTATGATGTTAACATTAATCACAACCTAAGACAGTACAACCTTAAAAGCCCCACAGTCCTTAAAATGTCCAAACACTTAAAAGTTCACAGTCTATTAAAAGTCTCTTAACTGTGGGCTGCTGTAAAATCCAAAACAAGTACTGTCTTATTTCAAAGGGAAGAATCAGGCACACTCAAACAAAACCTAAGTCCAGCAAAGTAGCTCAAGGCTGGACACCTGGGATTCACTCACGATCTTCTGGGCTCCAAAGGGTCTCGGCAGCTCCCCTTCTCCGACTCTGCCGTCCGTGGCACACTCATCTCGCAGGCCCAGGCCGACTCCATTCTACACCTACCGCTGCTCTTGGTGGTCGTCCCAGGGTACCGGCATCTCCAAAAAGCTGGGGTCGCTACTGAAACTGAGGCAGCACCTTCACCAATGGTCTCTTCTGACCTCTCCTGGTGCAAAGCCTCAGCTTCTCTCCATGACCCCTGCAATCCTGGGGTCTTCACTGCAACCGAGGTGCACTTCCACCAATGGTCTTTCCTGACCTCTCACAGTGCCAAGCCTCGGCTGCTCTCTGTTACCCCCTCAAATTTCAACACCAGAACCATATAGGAGACTCTTCCACACTACCAAGTCCTGCTTCTGGCTTGACATGGAGGCTCGGGCCCCTTCTGAAACACAGCTTCTGTGTGCTGACCCTGAAGAAATTCTTCCCAGAAGATTTCACCAGACTGATGCTGGTCTCTTGTTACTTATAGCTGATTTTTCAGCCCCAGCTAACCAGCATCAATTGTCCCAGAGCAACAAATATTTCACTTCAAGTTCTGGTCTCTTGATACTTACAGCTGATTCTTCAGCCCCAGCTGACCAGAAACCACAGATTACACAGTCCTGATGATCTCTGCTCCCCTTTGAAACTAGAAACTTCACAAGCCAGGCCTCCATCTTCTACAACTCTTTCAGCAAAACTGTTCCAAGTTCCACAGCCACGATTTTTAGGCATTCAGTGATCTTCCCAGCCCAAAGTTAGTGGGCTGTTGGCTGTGAAGAACCTGACCATGTGGATGTTTGGAGAAATGTGGAAGACTTTGGAACTTTGGGCTAGAAAAGCTGTTGACTACTGTAAGCAGAGCCTAACAGGCCATTCTTAGTAGAAGCCTGGAAGAAAGCATTGCTGCAAAAAAGTGTAGTTCCAGAGGGAAATAAAGACTTAGGCAGCAACTGGGATATTTTGATAAAGAGTCTGGCAACAGTTTGCCCAACAGCCCAAATGCTTGCCTGATGCTAAGGTGAAAAGCAATGGACTAATGTCTTTGGTAGAGGATATTTCAAGACAGCCTAATGTAGAAATGGTGGCATGGTTAGTAATGATGAATATTGTACAGATCTACAGTGAAGAAGAGCAGATGGGGCAGAAAGAAATGCAAAATGTACAGTTTGGATCTGAAAATCCCACTAGGAAGATTAAAGGCAGTGCCAAGGCTTGTGAAGGAGAGTTTCCTTTTGATAAGGAGATTAAAGTGATTAAGGAGAGGCCTAGCTATTTACAACAATGGAAAAGTGAGATTAAAGTGATTAAGGAAGGGCTTCGAGATTTACAAGTAAACAACAGAAATAGTATCTTCAGGGCAAGACCACACCCAGCTAATCCTCAAACTTTTGAAAGGAAAATACTGAAAGGGTTTTCTGCTAAAAGTTCGAGGCAGAGAAAATTTGCAAATGTGGTTGAAATAGGCCAGGGTCCATCCCAAACTTGCAGCCAAACTGGGCAGTTTCATTCACATGGTGCTGGCTTTAGAGGCATGACGTTTGCAAGAGTGAAGGGGTCATCAGTTCTTCCTCCATGGTTTCAGAGAGCTGCCAAGGTCAGGCAGAGTGCAGCAGGGGTGTCCCTGAATAAAGAAGGCCCTGATAGGCCAGTGCATGAAGCTGCGAATGTGAAGTCTGGTTGGCAGTGGAGACCCCAAGAAGACATTCAAGATGCCAGAATTGTGAGTTGCATACAGGGAGTGGTACCAGCCTAAGAAAGAGATGGATGTTGCAAGCAAAGCTGGAAGAGCTGAGCCATCTAAGCCCTTTGGAAGTCAAGTCCCAGAAGTCGCACATGGAGGTACTGGACTTGGTGTTTGCCCTGCAGGTTTTCAGTCTTGTTTTGGTCCAGTAATTGGACCCTTTGAAGTATGGTAAAGTGATCCCCCCCCCCCCCCCCCCCCCCCC